>VUYV01000130.1:2244219-2353952 GCA_008711295.1 Anarhynchus alexandrinus
GGGGGGCATCCCGCCCGGCGGGGCCCGGCCGGCGGCGGAGGGGCATCTCCCCGCGGCGGCGGCGGCGGGAGGCCCCGGTTACATAATTCCCGGTGTCTCCAGCCTGTGCCGCTGCCCGCGGTCTGACAGGCGGGCGGAACGTCGGTGCGTTACTGTGCTGCCTCGTAACAGCCGACGAGTCCTCTTCCCTCCCGGGGAAAGTCCTGGCTCCCCCTCGGCCCTGGGGTGCGTGCCCCGCGGACACTGCCGATCCGCTATCTGATATAATTGCTGGGGGGGAGATAAGGCCGGAGGCGGGGGAACGGACGGTTGGGGGGGGGATGTTTGTCAAACGATGAGTCGGTGCCGCTCCCGCCGCTGAAGGGGATTGCACCACGCGTGTTTCTCCCAGTTGATTGGCGCAGGAGAGCGCTGCCCTGCCTCCCCGAGCCCTCCGCTGCCTCCCGTTTAAATAAATTGGCTCCAAACNGAGCGATGCTAAAGAACCCCCCCCAAAAGGGGAAGTGCTGTGTAGGAGCTGTGGCAGGAGGTCGGTCCCTTCTGACTCTCAGGTGCATTGGGAGGTGGGGTAAAGTAGCGTTTTGTTTCAGGCTTTTCTTTCCTTTCCCCCCCTTTTGTGTTTTATTGTTTCTTTTAAAGGCTTTGGATTAAGGTAGACTTGGCTGAACTTTGCTAACTTGAAAGGCTTCTTAATAGCGACCCAGAATACCTACAGGAATACAGAAAACGAGATCCAGATGTAGAATTGTATAAAATAAAATGGATTAAATTAAGATGTAGTTAAACAAGGTCTGACATCTTTAATTGTGGGCTTTTGCTTTTGCCTCTGTGCGTGCGTGGTTGTACTTGCTTAGCGTAGGAAAATAAACGCTCCCAATGTCGCTGCTGTGGTGTTACATTTAACGGTGAAGAAGTCTAAATATTTCCGATAAAAATAAAGCCTTCAGAAATGCTTATTGATTAAAACATATTACGCTAAGGTATCTATCATGTAAATTAAATTCTAAAATGTAATGAACGCAGCCAAATGGCATTTTGATAGATTGTTCTATTCTGTTTTTAGTAAAAAATAGCTCACTTTTATCATAATTTAATTCCTGTGCATACTGTAAAACCTGTTGTGGAGTATCACTGTACAAACCTTAATCTCGTTTCTGCAGACTAAATGTGACAGTCTGACTTGAACAGCTTGTAGGTGCTCCTTTGAAGCATTCTGGTAACGCTAGCTTAAAGTTGTTTGAACAATATTCATTACCTGCTTTTGAGGACTTGTGATTATTTATGCGTGTTGCGGATTGAGGCTTTTTGGCAGGTTCGCCGGGCAATCCCTGTGCAGTGCAAAGTTTATTAACTTTGCAGGCAGTCTGTCTGTGGAGAGCCCTGGAGTGACCAGGGAGGTAGAGAATACCTTCATCCATATGCAGAATAGTTAATTTGTTTCAAATTAGCTTTTTTTTTTTATCCACCCATCTGCACCAAGAGGTAGTGTAATATTTACTCCCACTTGCAGATGAAGCAATATGCTATAAAAACTATAGTTCCTGAGGATGAACTTCAGTCTTACAGAACTGTCCGTACCTCAGTTGTACTAATGTATTTCCAGTGTGGAATTATAGAAAATAAAAATACTTTCGTCTGCACTTCCGTTACGCTATTCCAGAACAAAAACCTGAAGGATTTACGCTTAACGCAGTTCCACCTGTGCCCTGTAAGCTCCAGCTCTCGTAGCTCTGGCTCTAGATGGCTTTGAACCTGTCGTTCTTCTGCGCGAGAAAGTTGTGAGGAGCTGAGGCTGTGTCGTCCCGTGTCGCTGGCAGCGGAGCGGCATGCGCCCTGTCTGCTCGCGACTTCCTCTTCTACCTTCTGTTAGAAGACGGCGTTTAACTGTTGGTGAGCTTCGACCTGCCTGGTAATACTAAGCGGCAGGTTTCTCAAGATTGTATCAATATTAATTAAAAACAGAGCCAGGAACACTTTAGGGTCTGACTCTTTAAATTATTTATTTCCTTTCACTAAATAACCTCTTGTTTATAGGAAGAGAGATTTCAAGAGTTGGAGGCAGGATTAAATAATTCAGAACTTGGATTAAAGAACAAAAAGCTCTGTTCACAAATGGAATATGAGATGCAAAAATGGCAGTTTCCTACAGGTATCAAACGTGGCTCTTCACTTGAGACCGCACCTGAAAGGCACGCAGCGGAACACTTAACCCTTTTCTCTTGTAAAGGTTAGTTATATTTCCTAAAGAAACAGTGAAATTAGCATGGCATTTCAGCGTCGGTTTGCCGTGTGGTTGAAGATGGACCCGTGTTTCATAACTGATGGCGAGGGAATCGCAGTGCCTAGAGAAAACAGATCCCTGCAACTGGTGAATATTGTAGCAATAAATGCAAATCAAATCACTGGAGAAATGCTGTTGCCCTCGAGTTAAAACTGCATCTCCTGTTTGGAAGCAACTGTGTGATCTGAATCAGGCTGACGTACAGCAGCGTGAAGGTTACCTGCTGTTGTGTGGTCCTGTCCCGAGGTTGTAGTTTGTGGTGTCACCATCACCTTCATGGTAAAAACAACCCTTTGCTGGAGAACAGGAGAACGAGCGTTGTGTTCCCATGGGTACAGCATGCAGTCCTCTTTGAGATTTTGCTTAACATTTCTGAATGTGTGTATGTGTGTGTATCTCTCTCAGAGGAGAGACAGTTGGTCCCGCCGTATCTGTTTGCCCAGCAGCGTTGCCTGAGTGAGTCTGGCTTGATCTAACTTGAATCTGCAGGATGAATGGAAGAAGTTACTACCCTTTGAAAACTAAACGAACGATGTGTTGAAGTATTTTGACAATAAGCACAAGTCTCAAAGTGTCATCACAGCTTTTTAGGACAGGCATTTTTACTGGTAAAAAATACAGTTTCTTATTGCTTTTGAGCGAACAGCATAACTTGTTCCTATCGAGCTTGGGAATGCCAATCTAAAGCCAAATCTTGCTCACGCATTTCTGTTTTTAAAATTTCATCCTGGTATTGCATCATATATGATTAAAGTAAGGATGGAGTATTAGTTCTACGCATGCTATGACTAATTGTTTAAGGTAAACCATTGATCTAATAACATTATAAAATTTGTAACAAAATCTGGAAAAACTAAGTAGTAATGAGTAGCTTTTAAATACTGAAGGGCTTCTATTATTTAACTAGAAACAGGTGGAGATCTTGGCATCTTTTAGTTGGATCTGATTGTACCAGAGCACAAGCTGATTTGCTTTAAGTGAAGGAGTTAACATGCTTCATCAGCAGTGGGATTAGCGATCACATCTGAGTGTTTTAATTTTGTTTATCTGTGCAGGTCACTGTAGAACTTGTAGTTTCTGTCCTAAAAGTAGACAGCGCTTTACTATTTATAGTGGTAGTTAAATGTGTATCGAGAAAAGAGTCTCTGGCTGCTGTAGATGTGTTTCTGCTCCTCCCCACCTGGTCAGAGATGTGTGGTGAAAGCAGCTTGGTAGTCCTTCCAAGAAGATGCATACCAGGAACTGAGGGGTGTAAAAGCCACCGCTGTTACAGTGTGCTCCGATAGCTATCCTTGCTTCCCTGCAGCAGGAGGGCTGTGGCTCTTTGTGGTGGTCAGGGTGGTATCCCCGGACATCCAACACGCACGGCATACTAGAAGAAAGGCCCTTGGTGTACTTCTGGCACGAGAATTTGGCTTTCATAGGATTCCTTGAATCCTATTCCTTGAGTCCTGTTCCTTGGAAAGAAATTTCTGAAAGCTTTTCTAGCTCTCTTTCCTGTTCCTCAAATGAAATAATGCCCATCTGAAACATGGCAGAATTAGTGCGTGTTTCAATCGCTCTGCTCTTAAGCCAAGTTTGTGGTTAATTGGATAATGTATTGAGAAATGCAGTAGTGAGGATTTGGAATACGGTAATGGTTGGGATTTTTTTGAAAAAAAGATTGCACTACTTGGCTGCGTATAACAATACCAAATAAGTAATGGGTGAAACATTTGCTATAGAAGAAATTACACGCAGTCTAAAATTCCAGTGAACAATTATTCCTTATTTGCAAGCTGATTTGTAATGCAAAAAGTGAATGTAGAAAAACAGATAATCCAAAGTTTCAGTTTGATCACACTAAGGCTGAAAATACAGGCAGTTTATTTATTGGATAGAGAACATATATGTATATATGTGGATGCTTAGTATTTTTTAAGACACCAAGCAGGCAGTGCTTGTTGACTTATGGTCCTTTTTATGTAAGCAGGGTAGTAAGTTCCCATCTTGTATATTCAAGTTTCTCTTGCACGTGTTCTTTACATTTTATTCTTGGCTTGTCTTTGTGCCTGGTTGTTTCCCATATACTTTATGGGCAAGGTGTTGAAAATGCAATGTTTTCTGCATTGAGAATATGGTGACAATGTTCCAGCACTGCATGAGGGAGTAGGGAGGAAGAAGGGAAGCTGAGAAGGAGAAAGCTGGAATGGGGTGGTTAGCAGAAGACAAGTCTAGGGCGAAGAGATCTGTACAAGAGTGCTCACGCGTGGGATTGCAGGTGTGGTGTTGCATTTACCAGGAAAGATGAGAGAAGCTCGGACCTCGTGATCAGAAGAGTTAATGTCCTTACTCATTTTGTGACATACATGTTCTCAGCTTGTTTTTGTTGTCTCCAGTTTGACAAGGCAAATAAGTCAGTAATTTCTGCTTTTATTGTTAGTTATAGTGAAGAAAATACAGTATATTACATTGCTTGGGTTGTGAAGAACATGGAAATCCAGAGAGATAACTGGATGTTAACAGTGGTAAGTTTTATAAAAGGTTAAACACAGCGCGTGCAGATGTGGGGTGTAGGTTGTTGGATGTAACAGTGGTCTTCCCTGTTGTTGAACAGTAGTTGCGTTTTTGGGAAAGCAGTAGGCAGGAAAGAATTTGTGCTGGATCCGCCGTGGTTCCCTGATCGTGCCCGTGTTTTGACTCTGGCAGGATACAGCAGTTCTTACTGTGCTATTACTTACTCGGTCACTTCTGTGACTTAGCAGAGTTAAGTATTTAGCATGAATAAATGTATTTCTTGGTCTGAGGGTGCCACAGCCGGGACGTGGCCCGATGGCTCTGTGGGGACGTGTTACAGCAGACGTAGGTTTGAAGTTGGAGCCTTTCAGACTAGTATTGTCTCATAGCTTTTTGCCTGCCTGGCGATTCACTTGCTCCCTTGCCTTGCAGTAATTTGAATGCCTTTGTCGACAGTTGGGGTAATAAGGAAGTTTCTGTGGGGGCTGGAGTTGTGCTGTTGTTTCACGGGGTGGAGGGAGGGGAGGCACTTGTCTGCCTCCCGGTCGGGTTCATGGACCCACACTGATCTGCTCTGGGAAAACAAGAGGTAAAGATGCACAAAAATATTTAAGCTGCCGTATTTAGATGCTTTAAATTCCCCCGTATCTTTGTGTTCCTGGCTGTGAGCTTTTTAAGGCATGTAGAGGTGTAGGCCATGGCTGTCTCTGAGACTTTTTCCAGAGTTGTTCATACATCAGAGCTGAGCAGATCCTGTTGTTCCTATCTTCCTTGTGTGGAAATGTACCTTAATGAATAAGCAAGCCTGGACAGAACAGCAGCTGGAAGTGCCGGTGCAAGGTTTCTGTGAAGGATATGAAAATTTAGGCCAAATTATTGGTAAGTGGCTGGACTAATTTTGCAGTTGAGGTAGACCTCTCATCTCGCTGAATCCAGTGATCTTGCGTTTGGCTCGTGGTCAGGGGAGCCCTGGTGTGCCTCGCACGGGAGTACGCAGGTGAGACCGAGCTGTGGTCTGTAATTCCTGCTGACATTTTATAGTGTCCCTTGACCTACGGAGAGCGGATGGTCCTGTGCTGCTGCGTTACCTCATCGCTGTGGGATTGCTGTTACAGATCTGGGGTGTGTGTACGTACAGGGAGCCTGAATCACTGCTGGTGCTCTCATGGTAGAGGTCTTTCCTTGCTGAGAAATGTTGGCTGCAGCCTGTGGCTCACGTGACAAGCTGAGGACAGTAATGCTGCAGGGAAGTAAAAATAAAAACAAGTGGAGTGGGGGAAATGACGCTGTTTAAAGGACTGGGTGGGATAGAGGGAAGTGGTGAAGAAAGGAAGGAGTTAAGGAGTGAGCTTAAGCCCGGGACTTGGAAATGAAACTCTTGTTGCAGCGCAGTTTGGAGAAGAGGAGAGCTTATTTTAGAATTTATATAAATATTGGGCAGTGCAGCTGGGGAGCACGGAGGATCTCCCAACAAATGCCTGGCTGTAGTGTTGCAATCAAATCCAGCTCACCTGAACTCGCCGAGCGTATAAAAGGATAGCCTGGGGTTTGCCACCAAGCTGTTCTTGTGGAACGTCCTGGGAAGATTTGTACGTGAGATACCAGGGTGGTGGTATGACTTCAGAGTACACTGACAGATTTTTAATGTCGTCCTGTGACAGATAGGGCTTACGTTCCTATTAGACTTAAATAGCTTTTAACCACTTGGATGGTATTTTAAGGTATTATGAATAGTCGAAGCATTCTTATTGTTCTTACTTCAAAAAAAAAAAACCCAAACCCAAAACAAAAGAAAAAAAAACCCAATTTAATAGCTTTTGACTTCTTTTTTGTTTTAGTGAAGACTCAGACTAGATTTATCTTAGATGCAAAAAGGTCATATGTTTTCCATGGAAATGCCCTGGCTTATTCCTGTAGAAACTAGACTGCAAAGCTAAAAGGTAGTGCCGCAGATGATGAAATGCGTGGAAGTTTGATGGGTTAAGTCTTACTCCTTCTGCTCTCTCTGGTACCTCTGCTTGGTATTTGAGGTTGCATGGTGTTGCTGATCCATTATTTTAAGGAAAACAAAAGCTTTCTCTAACCAGAATGGTGAGCTTCAGCTGGTAGGCATCAGCCCATCAAAAATCCATCACTGCGAATACTTAATTGGGGCAATAACGCTGTGGGGGACTGGTACTAATGTACAAAGCCTTTAATTGGTTCGGGTTCAGTTTGAGTGATAGTTACTGGGTAGTAGTGGTGACTTTGGAGTAAGTTGGGAGTTCCAGCCATGCTGTTAGTGGTGGGCACGTGCCCGTTCCCGGCTCTGCTGTGGGTCTGCTCCGGCCTCTGAGCGTGACCCTTGGCCCCCGCTGGTTTGCTCCTCCGCCTGGGAAACACTGATAATGCCTCTGACCCCTCTTGGGGAGCACTTTGAGATACAAGATCGTGAGTTAGCACGTAATAGTCCTTTTTGCTACCACTTAATTCTGTGTTGTGGATAAATAACAACTTAGTTGTTAGATTTTCTGCGCTTTTGTCAGCTTTCTTTTTAAATGAATTAAACAGAGGATATTCTGCTGTTGATTTGTGTTTACTTTTCAGGCTTGTCGCTGGAAGCAATGTCTATCAAAATGAGTGTGAAAAAAGAACTGAGAAGTTGGGTGTCCTAAAAGAACATTGTTGGTGATTGGTACCAAATCACTGGGAGAAAAATGTTTCCCGCAAATGGTTATAGAGTTATAATCTGGAGTTATTCATACATACACACACTCTTACTTTAAAACATACCTCCATGTTCTTTGGTATACTGTTTGAAGGCAAGATATGCCATTTATCAAGTTTCCCTTCAGATTTCTCTGTACATTAAAGGCTGCTTAAAATTTACATTATGGGCACCCAGTGATATGAATGTTGAATTTAATATTCAACAGTTTGTGGTTGCGTTGTTTAAAACTGCCGTCCTCAGCTGGCGGCAGCCGTGGGTTGGAAGCAGCTCCCTGTTTCAGGAGGACAGTCCGGGCTCTGCCGGCTGGGGCGAAGGAGGCCCTTCCCTGGCCAGCAGGGCTCTTCTCCGAGCCACGCTGCGGTGGCCGTAAGGACTGTCAATGGCAGCGTGTCAGCCCCCCGAGTGGCCGCAGAGAGGGGTATGTTCCGAGCAGTTTTTATGTAAGGTACCTGAAGGCTGGAGTTCTTTATTCACAGACCACGTATGATGGGGTAGCTTGAAACTTTTTCTTACAGCGGCTTTTCTCTTTCATTCAAATCGTTCAGGTTTTGTAGTCTGGGTATCGATAGCCTTCTGCTAAGGCTGTCAGCAGGGTTAGAGGTTATGATTTAGATGTCTACTTGTGCCATCAGAAGCATTGATCGCCTACTCGTTCCGCGTGCGTTGGCTTCCCGAATAGCCGTGGGGCTGGAGAGGTGCTGTGCTCCGATGCTGAGCTCCTGCCTGCTGCCGCTGCCCGCGGGTCTCCTGCGCAGCTCCCTGAACTTTGCAAAGGTGAATAAGCTTTATCCCTATTTAGCACAACACAAAGGCCCTGACCCAGTAAGCATTATCGCATGTGCTTAATTTTTAACACATGCGTAGTCGTAGTCTTCTGACGGAGCTCGGCGGGGGGAAGGAGCTGCCATTCCTCACCCGGCCCATGGTGCAGTTGTGGAGAGACGAATCTCTCCCTACCGCTCTGCTGCTGTGTCTAGGGACTTCTCAGTCTCTCCTTGTATCTCACGTTTCTAATCAACTTCATTCTTCTTCTTCTTCTTTCATTGATGTGAAATACAAACGTTGTCAGAATAGCTCAATAAAATTTATACTTGTGTTTCGTCTGTAATTATTTTTCATTTTATTTTTATTGGGTATTTACACATTTTATTGCATGCGCGTGTCAAAGTAAATTTGTATCATGTTATCACTTAAAGATGTTTGATTCATTTTCAGGCATAAATAAAATGTACCCGTTGTCTATGATCTGAAATATGATAATGTTAATTTTGTCAGCAAACTACATATCTGTTTTTCTGTTGCAACTTTTGTGTTTGCGTGTTAATGTTGATAGTACTTAACTTTGGTTTGGTATGTCTGGTATGAGCACAGTTGCTTTTCTAATATTAATTGTGGAGATGGGATAATATTAAACATTTAAAAACAAGGAGCCAGTAGTCTTGCAATTGATTTTCTGTGGAGAGACCTCTGTACAGAGTTGATTACCCAATTGTAACCGTAGTTTCTTTTATGTGAGTGCAAGAAGTGTTTGATATATTTAAAAAATAAAAAAGAAAAGAGTTGTGAGTGGTTACTCCTCCCTTCCCTTCTTCCAGCTCTGTCCCGTCCCTTTCAGGAGCTCTGGTTTTCTTTTGCTTATAGGTTTCTGCACGTTTTCTTTGGCATGGAGTCTTGCTATCGAAATTCTTCAGATGTTGGAAAAGGGCAGCTTGCTAAGATTGTGTCTTCAGCTCATCTCCCCACTGCTGGTCACAACACCCTGCCCGTTTTCTCAAGCAAACGTACTTTATACTCATAATCACTGCTTGAACTCAGAATGTCTTTTTTTCATTTCCTTTCAAAAGTGAGTCGATACGTGCTGCTTTGTAGGGGTAAACGCGGGGGGCTGCCGAGCTCTTGCTTCGCAGGATGCAGGGAGCATTAGGCGCGTGGTGAAGCGGGCAGTCAGGAGGGAAGAACCGGTCTGCGAGAATTTATCTTCCCTACTTTCCTAACGAAGAACACTTTTCTAGTGCGAGTCTTGATCCTCTGAGACTGTGGGTGCCGTCTGTGTTACTGACGGTCCTTAACCCCTGCAGGACTGGGGATTATTTCCCTCTTTTAGATTGGGATTTGAATCAAATTGAATTGTCTTGCAAAGCCATGCTCTCAGTTTTATGTATAAAACATTGTTTGCTATTTCCATGCTCATGAGGAGGAGCTACTTTCAGGCTTTTTATGTATGTGCAGGCAGAGCTTTGGTCAGTCCAGTGACTGGAAAGTTGTATTGTAAAGCTGTCTTCTTTTGTGCAACTTTTGATACTCGTTTGAGTCCTTTGCTGTGCTCCATGCCGCCAACTCGTGAAACTAGAACTGTGTGGGTTTTTTTTTTTCTTGGGCTGATATGTTAAATACAGCACGAAAGATTAAAAGAGCACACACACTGTGCTGTGATCAGCTTGGTTTAGATAATAAATTAAAACCCGTTAGCATCTGAGATGTCCTGGCATATCCTGAGAATAGTTCCTACTTTAATGTGCCAAGCTAAGTAAAACTTGATTAATGTCACTATCTGGGATTTTCTGTCCTGTAAATAGGACTTGAAGTCTAAAATTGGAACTGTGAAAACCTACTTTAGATAGGATTAGAAGAAGAACTTAGTCGTTCAGATTGTTTTCAGGATCTTGGAAAGTGGTCACAATGCCCCAGCGCTGTTGTACATGCCATCTTTCTGAAAATGAACTTGACTGCAAGGGCTAAAAAAGTTCATCTGGGGCCTTCAGCACACCCTGCTTGGTCACTCGGTGCAGTTTCTCCTGGTGCGGTAAAAGGTGCTTTCGGTGCTGGGCTGCTGCCCGCCGTGCCGGAGGTTGTTGTGTCTCCGGTTCTGCCGGCTCGCGGCTGCTGATACCCGTTAGCATCCCTGCTGGTGAAGGGTGATGGTCGGCGGGCGTTCTTCTGGAGCACATAAGCAAACGTGGAAGCTCCTGATATCAGGAAATGTTGGATATATTTGTTATTTTTCCTTTTCTAAGTGAACTTGGGTTTTGTACAGATAGATTAAATGGAAGCTGGTAAGCTAGCGGGCATGCCTGGTTTGAAAAAACGCACTTCCTTCTGTTGTTTTGGGGCATTCATTCCTCTCTGTTCTTGTTTGCTTCTAGATATGTCATGGCAAAATGCAGTCATATATTGTAGTGTTTTTACACACTATTTATTTGCTATAATCATTTTACCAACAAATTGTGAAGTTAATTTCAGTGGTAAGAAATTTTCATTCTCTAGCTAGTGTTTTTGTTTGGTTTTTTTTTTAAAGTTGACGGTTGGCAGCAGGGTCTTTGTAGGGTTTCTTGATTGTCAGCTCTTCATTATAAATTTACTTTCTAAATGCTGACTTAAGGCCTGACACGTTGTTTGTTTAACTGTCAGTTACACTAGTTTGGGGACCTAATAAAAGCCTCTCAGATCTTCCTATGGAATTAGGCCATCCTCTACCACCCCAGTGACTGAAGTAAAACAACTGTAATAGTACCTTTCAGTATCTATCCCATTTTTGCTGGAACCCTGCTTAGGGTGTCTTCTGATACTTTATCCTCACTGTGACAGTAGTTAGTTCTCTGGTGAAAGGTCACTGTAATGTTTTAATTGGATTTTTCAGCTGCAAGGAATATAAAAATATAAGTTTATTAATAGAGTGGCTTTGATCTTGAAGGATTCCAAAACATTTGCTGCATTGCACATACAGGAATGGTTTAGTTTTACTGCCCGTTCGGGGATAATCAGTTTGGTGGTGGAGCGTGGAAGCTGGATGTTGTACCTGGCAGATCAGGGGGAGGAGCGCAGAACACGTCCGCATGAGAGCGGAGGGAATCTGGGAAGGCAGAACGTTGTTCCCAAACTGGAATTTCCCCAGGATACAGAACCGAACTGTGCTACTGTTGAAGGTGCCAAAAGATCTTTCACAAGTTGTTTTGGTTTTGGTTTTCATCTGAAATCTTTGAAAAAGGTCACGGGCAATAGACAATTAGAGAAACACTTAACTGACCTTGTTAGTGTATTTTTGTGGAATTATTGTGCTTTACAGTTACTGCTGCTTTACACAGATGGTTATTGCTGGTTTCCATCTGTTCGTTAAGGAAAAGTAAAGACAGAAAACTGCAGCTTTAACTGGGGTTTTAACCAGAACTTTTAGCTTTTATTTCTTCTTTGACCACGTCAGGTTAATCTGTTGGGTACAGTGCACTGTGGTTTCAAGGAAAAGAGATCAAAGTGGGAGCATGTCTGCACAATATGGGTCACGATAGCAGTTTCCTGTGTTTTGGGCACCCTTTTCTTTGAACAGCCCTCAGGTATGTGGTACGATACCATGCTGGCAGATGGCCAGGCTGAGGGAAAGACTGACCAAAACTGACATGGAAACCATTTAAGCAGAGTGCTTCATGGCCAAAAAGAGATCCTTCAGCTCGTACGGCTGGTTATTTCCAGTTTAACCTTAGTGCTCTCAGTATTAATGACTTCACGGTGCCCCAGTGGAGTTTTCCCTGGTTTTGCTAAAATCTGCTCCCTTACACTGTCACGATTGTTAAAAACTTTAAAATCTGTCAAGGCTTCCAGGTGCGGGAGCTTCCTGCTGGCACTGATGTAGCTGAGCTGACATCAGCTTTAGTGCTCGTGGCGATCTTCTGTTTCTCAGTTTCTGAAGAACGGTGGGAGAGGGAGCCCCAGAGATGCGAGAGAACGATGTGGATTTTCACCCGATGAAGAACAAAGCAAAATGAAAAACTCCTTCAAGTCCCGTCATCCAACATGTGGCACTCGCAGAGTTTTTCTTCGCCTGACTACTCCCTTTGAACCGGTGGATGATTTGTTCTTGCAGGGCTACTTTTGGTCAGCAGAAATTTCAGGTGGGATGGAAGAATGAGCCTGTCTGGTGGGAGAGCTGTTTGCAGGGGTTCCTGAGCAGGGTACAGAAGAGTCATTTTATTTCTCAGACTCCTTTGCCAGTTGTTCAACCAGATGTCCTCTGTAGTTTGTGCTGCAAGATGTTAAGTAATTAGATCATTCAGATTCTAGTTAAACATAATTACAGCCCTGTGTAAACTGAGTGAAGCTGACAGGTTTTATAGGTTGGTCATAGCAAAAATATCAGATGATATAGCTCAGCATTAATACAAAAAGATTTAAGCCTCCCTGCCCTCAAATAAAGAGGTGTTTAGTCTCAAAATTTAATCCTTAATTAAAACTACAATTTATGGAACTTACTAAAATGTTTTCAGGATCTTGGAAGCTTCACTCAAAAGTGCTCCCATATAGTGGTTGCCGGTTAAAGTTTCTTCTCCTGTACTCCTGAATTTGAAATAGAAAACCTTCCTAGCAGTTGCTCTGTAAAGGTAAACAGAAAGATAACAGTTTTTTTCCAGTTTTTTCTTGTAGTTAAAATTAGTGGCTAAGTCAGTTCCAGTGGTGCTCCTTGACTTGAGAAGGGTCTGAAGAAGTAGCTCCATCTCTGCTTTGTGCTCCGGTTTCCGTTCCCAGCTCGTAGCTGACTTGCCTTTTCGGACCATCCAGCTCTAGCGCAGCCTGTGTAAGATGCCGTGTTTTCCACCAGCTGTCCCGCTGCAAGCTGAGTTCATAACCATCAGGTTTCTTTGGTTATTGCTAAATAGCAGAACTGGAGAGAATCTCCGTGTAATGTGACCGTGTGCGTAGGTATTGCAAAGTGACAAAAGTAAATGCGAGATTGGGAGCACAGGGCTGAAACGTTAGCTACGTGTTCCAGCATTTGATTATTGTTATTTTATTGCAGCACTCTGAAGCTAATCATGATTATTCCTCTCCCTCGTTTTACAGATATGACACATTATTTTGTTGTTTGTTTGCTGGCAGGCAAAACATATTTTCTGAAGGAAAGTGTTAACAGATACGCTGATAAAAATGTCTGTCTTCTAAAAACTGTCTAAAGACAAATGGAGTATTTGTCTACATGTGGTGTTCACACTGTTGTGCTAGCTACCGAACAAATTAACAAGATGATTCTTGTCTCTTATAGGATGTAAACTTTCTTTTTAAGTGTTGCAGAAGTCCTAAGTTGTGAACTAGAGCCAGGGCGATCCTTCTTCTGCCAAATGGTCTGAAACCTGATTGCTGTGTTGCTTTGCAGTAGCTGATAAAAATTAGGTACAGAACATTCACAGGAAAGTAAAAATATGCCGGAAAATTCAGATTCAAGTAGTTAAGGGGATTTTGCAGTTAGACTTAAAAGTTAGACGTAAAAGACTTAGAAGTTAAACTTAAAAGACTTTTAGAGTTAAAAAAAGAAAAGTCAGAAGGAAGAAAACCGCAGTTATTTCTTGGTAATCCTAAATGATTAAGTTGTCTTGCTCGGTACCGAAAACAGCTCCTTTGCATGCCCTACAGAGTTGTTTTGTGCAATAACTTCCCACGTCCCCTGCAGCCTCTCCCCACCACGCTTAGTTATGTCACTTGTGTGATGCTTCGAGCCGTGCTGTCCTGGCTGGAATCTCGAGACTGTTTCCAAGCTTGTATTTCTCACTTGGCAGCACATGATGCGGCTGGTGGGCAATCTGCCGTATCCCTTTTTTGTCAAACATCAGAGTTGGTGTCTGACACTGAATCCGGGAATAAGAACGGGGAGAGTGAAATGTACAGTGGAGCCGAAGATATCTGTTGGGTGTCTTTGTGCATTTTTCTGCGTCTGTTGCTTACGATAAATACTCAGTAGTTGTGATGATAGAATGACAAAGATCTTGCTTTTTTCCCTTCGTATTTTAAGTGATTAGCATGACCTGGTAAGTGGAATTCTCGGCTACTTTGTTGTATCAAGTGCTGTCTGCTTACAGGTGAAAAACTCAGTTTGAGGAAAATCCCCTAAAGTTCTCTGGAAACAAACCCATTTTATAAAGGTGCGTGTGTGTATGTGTGTATGTTTGTGTAAACACACAAGCTCGCACAAGCACAATCTCCTTTCTGGCTCGGCTCCCGCCATGCAAAATACAAACCTGAAAGTGCTATAATTGATTATGTGCAATAGGAGACAAACAACCGAGATTTTGGGAGAGGGCAGGGTGTGGTCCAGATCTGGCAAAACATTTAAGAACTGAACATTATTTTTTCAAAGGTAGGGAAACTTGAAAACATTGGTCCAAGAGTTAAGACTGGTTGGGAGAAGGAAAAGAGTACAGTAAACTGAGACGTCGTCTTTGTAGGGGGAGGTGTTGGGGGAGGAATTGGGAAGAAAGAACACACAAGTTTAGGTTAGTACATGTTCATGTTCTTCTGGTTTTTTAACTTCATTTGTTTCCCTGGCAGATGTCCCATGGCTTTGAGGCCTTTGTCTGTGTGAGAGAGAACACGAAGGAGGGCTTGGCAGGACGCTGTGGGGTTGTGCGGAATAGCTGGTAGTCATATTTATAGTTGGTGTTGTCTCTTGGCTTATGCAATTTTGATAACTGGCAATCATTCTGTAAAGTTACATGTTGTATTGGCAAGTCAGCTCTCCCTGAATTTCCTCCACCAGTTCTGTGTTGTACTTAGATTTCATGTACCAGTTTTCGTAAGGTCTGAATAGCACTTATCACATCCACCGTACTTTACTTTCACAGAGTACTTTACATAGACACCCCCCACATTAGACTCTCTTTTTTAAAACTTCTTCAATCTAAGAAATTAAAAGCAATCCTGCTTAATGAAATTAAAAAGCAACAGTATTTTAAAACAGATCTAGCAACCCTTAAGTGATAATATTTTTCTGAGCTTTGTAGCATGTATATATATGCTTCATCCTCCTTTGAAGGCTCTGCATTTATTTTTTTTTTTAATGATCGTTGTACTTCACTGCTTAATATTGTGTTCTTTTGACTCTCTGAAATTCGTAGTGGAGTTGGTCCTGTAGCCGCTGCGGTCTGCGGGGGAAAGAGGAACAATATTTGGCTGCTGTGAGGGTTTGAACCTTCTGGTGGCCTTTTACTTTTTCCATGTCTGGGACTAAATGGATTTATAACTTTGTAGCTTTATGCCTTTAAAACACCTGCTATAACCGCTTAGAAATATACTCCATGTCAGCCTTTATTGCTTACTGTGATTACGCTTCTGGTAACCATCCTTTTTGGCAGACTCATAAAATAAGTTTCTCATAATAGGAATTCTAACAGAGTTAAACAATATGCATAGTTTAAAGTGCAAATATGTTTTATTGGGGAAAGGAGATTATTTTGCTCTTCTTCGATACTTTTAATTTGAGACTTCAGAAGGTGCTCTGCATTAAGTATATGCATAAGTTTTAAAAAAACCCCTATGTTCTCCCCATTTCATTGGTGGGAGGGAGGTATGTGGGGGCCTTTTCTTTGTATGGCGAGTTTATAGTTGAGAAGAACGTGCAGGCAAGTTCTTGAACTTCAAGACAGTTTTTTATCAATTAGCATTGTTTGTATATAAATGGTACAAAAGGTTGAAAAAGTGATGCTTAGTGTTGCTGATTTAACAGCGAAGTGCTGTGTGAATGCTGAAAAACCCCCACAACCTGACACTGGAGGTTTGTACCTTCAACTTAGGGCTGGTGTGCCTCCTAGTGAAGCGGAGGCTCCTGGGAGGCTGGCTGTGGGGTGTGATGGATGAGCTATTGGCGCATTTGGTTGTGCTGATATGTTACATCTGATAATTCTGCATCCAAGAAACACATCAAGGAGTCATGTAGTCTCATGACAGCGAAGGTACAGAGGATAGAAGATAACCGAGGCAGTTGAACTTCATGTTGTGCTACCTTGATCTTGGTGTCTCACCTCGCATACTTCAGATGGACATCAGAGGGTTGGGAAATTCCAGTTTAACATTGCGAATCAACTTAGTATATTAATTCTTGTAAACTGTTTCTAGGGATTGCAGGATTGAGGAGGTGTTATTTATCATCACTTTTAGCTAAAGAGTTCCACCCATGCAAAATTCTTAACGCAAGGAGAATTAGACGTTTTGGTAGGCGGGTTGTTCTCAAAATCTTGAGCAGAGGAAAAGGTGGTGAATAGTTATTTTTGGGCCCTTTTAAAATATGAAAATAAAATTACTGGGGTTAGTTGATGTTCTTTACATCAGCACCTTTATCCTCAAGGATATTTTGGTACTTTTGCCTTTGAAATTTAGGCTAGACTTCAAAGGGTAGATGGAATTTCCCAAGAGAAACAGGGTGCCGTAGAATGGCAGAGGCTGGAGTTGGAGAAGACAAAGTAAATGAGTGTGGGTTGGTTGGTCCTGCTGGCCTGTCAGGTGTCTCGAAAGGAGGAAGCCAAGTCTTATCTCACACTGAAGCAGGAGACCTTCCGAGGATGTGTGTGTGCCTCAGAAAATGCTACCGAGGACTCAGTTTGTGGTGCAGTTGGCTGCGCCTGTGCGCTGCAGGGCTTTGATGTGCTGGGCTACGGCGGTGAACTTCTGCATAACCTGATGTGGGGCACCAGGTTGGGTGACACCATGTGCAGGTGCTTCGTGCTCTTGTCCAAAACCTGTTTCAGTGGTTTTAGTCATTTCCCTGTGGGACAGGGATAGTGAGAAGTTTGAATTTCTTTTTTAGGCATAGAGTGTATCACACGAGTATAAAATCAAATACTGTGGGATGGCAAATACTGTTTTTTAAACTAGTTGGCTTGTTGTAGCTGTGATAATCTGTGTTGATCAACCCTTTTGGTGTTTGCTACAAAATTTATTCTAAAAGGCATGGTAGCTCATTCTCGTTGGTGGCGGTCCAAACCGTCTCTGCTGCCAAACTTGGCACTGGTGCCAGTGGTTTGCTTTAGCTGATCTAAGAATATAATACAGATGGTTTGATACTCAGTACAGATATATACAGATGGCTCGAAACTTTTGAATTTCTTTATTTCATTCCATTGTTTCTTCTCGGTATATCAAGTATCTCTGGATATATAATTGATATTCTTAAAACAGTCTGAACCGTATTTGGTTCAACTTCTGCCTGTTGTTGCCGTAAGAATTTGTCAGCAAAAGGCTGCCGTTTCGTGTGAGTTCACATGTTCTGCGTGTCGGTACAGGCATGCTTATTTATAATGCACAAGAATAGTTCTGTCAAGCTGTTTGACCACCACACCTATATATATTCTTCATTTACATAGGGTATAGAAAGCAGATCCCATAAAATAAGTTTGTAGATCTAAAAATCCGAAGGTTGTGGTCGCCAACAGTGGCTTTGCCTCCAATTGTTGCTGACATCGGTAATGACATCTTTGCAGGCGAAGCAGTGAAGTTTTAGCCTGGTGTAGTGGTTCGGGCAGAGATCAGCGAGCTCTGGCTAAAGGCTGGGTAGTTTGTTTTCAGTACTCATTACAGCCTGTTGATCTCTTGCCAGCAGAAATTTCTAGGTTGTGAATTTGTTTCTGTTGTATACAGGCATATGACATCAGTTGCCTGCTAGCAGGACAGGACGGGGCGTAAATAGAATCATGACAGCATAACTTCAGTGCTCGCCACGTTTCTCCATGCGTACAATATATTGATGTTACAGTAGCTGCTGTTGACATAGCTCATTGCCTGGGCGAATGGTAAAAGTAGCCTCTGCTTTGATTTGCTTCTGATCTGATCATGTATGAGGGATCCTCCTTCTGCAGTTCGGCAATATCGACAGCTCTGTTCTGTGCACGGAGATGGTTATATAGACTTAGTTTTGAGCAGTGATTTACTTAGCTTCCTTCATAAGGTTGTTAAAGTGCTTAACAACGCAATTAATGTAATTTAAGGACAGTTAAAAGCACTAGTGGTTCTTTTCAACCTAATTTTAAATGCTGAGACAGATTAAGCAGTTTGAACAGTGACAAGATTATGCTCTATAGCCATTGAGTGTCTAAATAAAATATGCCCTAGTACTTGGTATTTTGAATCCAAAACTTATGGACCACTGAAATGAATGATTATGGATATACTGCCTTGTTCTGGGATCATCAGACAGCTGACAAGTTAAGCGTGATCAGTGCAAGTCAGTATTTAGATGTCAAGCCGGTAATGAATATTTCACTGCTATGGGAAGTGCTGCTGGTGACTTCTACACATTGTAGGTCTCTTGAGTTCGTTTCAGTTCCACTGCAGACTGCTGACATAATGATAATTCCCAAGATGAGACGTGAAATAGATGTATGCATCTCTGAATGCTTCCTATTCCATTTACATGGAGGCGTTGGCATTTTATCCAAATAGTCACATTGTTTCTGTGCGTGTAAATGGTTTGTGTTTTGCAGGTTTTTTCCCCTCATAAGTTTCATTAATGCTTTAGTTAAAAATATGAATTGTATTAAGAATATTAATACAGAGAAGTTCATATTTTACTAAACAGGAAGGAAAGTTTCATAAGAGATGAAGCTGCCAGGCAGGTCCATCACCACCCGCTCTGGAATGAGGCAGTAGAAGTCTTCTCCATTGGGCACAAGAGGGCTGGTCCATTTGATGGTTGCTTTGGAGTAGGATAGTTCCACCGGGGTTGATGAGAAGAGAGGTGTTGACTGTCCGTGTTTGTAAACACACCAGGAGTCAAGTGGTACATAACTGTGCCTTGTTGGTCAAACAAAAGCATGAAGGGTGGGCGGGGTGTTGTGGAGAGCTGTGTTTTACAGTGAATGCAGTGGGATGCTCACGCCGTGAGAACGAGCTCGCTGGAGGTGTGTGTAGATTAAAGGCAAATGTGAACCTAAAATTGAGCGTGACTTTGTAAAAGCGTTAGTTGAAGGATCATTTGTAGTTTGAAAACAGTCACCTAAATCATATGTGGATGATGCAGTGCCTTGAGCTGACTTTAGAGTCCAGTCCCACTCAAAATGAACATTGATGCTGGTGCAGTCAGCTGAGGGGGTTCGATGCTAAAAGGAGGCATGTCTTCTAACAGACTGGTTGGGAGCGGCGTGCTGGGTAAAACTGGCCTTAGCTTATGGGCATTTAAAACGATTAAGTTAGTTCTGAAAAGATAGCTTGTCTTTGAAAAAACAGGTGCTCATGTGCTATGTTTATTCCAACAGTCCTTTTCTACAGCTTCAAGAACTTCGGTTCCATTTCAGCCTTACTTAAGAAAAATTAATTCTGAAAATTTATCTTCATCCTTCCTTAGTAAGGATAGAGCTTAATTGGGGTGTTTCCCAGAGTGCTGGTTTAGGAGTGAGTGACTGGTAATGATGAGTGACAGAATTAGCATAAATTCAGATTAATGGCGATATGGTTGGCTCGTGCCAACTGGCTACGTGGGTATAAGAGTCGGCTCTCGGCAGCGATGACAGAGGCTGATTTCATCCCTCCCCCCCACCGCCTTCCCACCTGGACTGCATGTTAAATACCTGAAAATCAACCTACTTAGCAGCCTGGATCAGGCTCTAGGGATGAGATTTCAAAAGGGAGGGCTTGTTTGGGGTGGTTTTGTACGTGGGTATCTCGCCAGCGACTGCTGCAGAGAATCTGGCTGCCGGGGTGCCGCTGCTCGGTGTGTTGGGGGTGTCCAGCGGCCGGGGAGCGCCGGAGGAGGCTCCGGAGATGGGACGTCTCTCCTCGGCACCCCGAGCTCTCCCGTGACGTGCGATTCCCCGGGGAGCGTTGCTGTTGGTGGCGCCCAGCCAGCTTGTCATGTCAGCGTTGAAAACTCTCACGCGCTTCTCCGAACGTTTTGAACCTGTCTCGATCTGCCCGGTAACCTCGGTGTCTCCGCCAGCTCCACACGCAGAGCAGGACTTTTCAGCTGACAGCCTTTTGACCACGTTGGACCGACTCTTTGTGGCTTGTTAGTAGCTGGGTCGGATCATCCGCAGGCGACGTGTCAGCAGCCTGGAAAGCCCAGGGGTGTGGTGGAGGAGCGAGAAGCTGTACGTGTGGCCACCCTATGCCGTCCAAGTGACGGCGTCTGGATCAGGCCAAGCAGGTCTCGGGCTTGTGCCCCACACTGGGCAGGATGGTAGATCTCTACCTGCCTCTTCTGGCTTGGGAGTGCTCCCTGGTGTGCAGCCCTGGTTTGCAGAGATGGTGGCACGGCCGGGAGCTGGGGTGGCGGTGGCACGATGCAGCGGGAAGGGGCTCCCCTGGGGCTGCTGGTTGGCTCCGGTGCAGCCGTGGAGCAAGAGGTGACCTGGCACTTGGAGCTGGGGGCAGCAGTGCAGACACCTTCCTCCTTATCGCACCCTTCAGAACGCAGTCTGTCAGATCTTCTTTGTTATCCAGAGATAAAATGCCCCTCTGTATCTGTGTGAGATGTCGCCAGCAGAGTGGAGATTTGCCTTTTTAGGAATTACCATTCCATATTTTCACAGAATCCCAGACTGGTCAGGGTTGGGAGGGCCCTCTGGAGCTCCCCCAGTGCCACCCCCCCCCAGAGCAGGGGCACCTCCAGCAGTGGCACAGGACGGCGTCCAGGCGGGTTTGGAATGGCTCCAGAGGGGGAGACTCCCCCACCTCTCTGGGCAGCCTGTGCCAGTGCTCTGCCACCCGCACAGGAGAGAAGGCCCTCCTCAGGTTGAGATGGAACTTCCTATGGTCAAGTTTGTGCCCGTTCCCTCTTGTCCTGTCACTGGGCACCACTGGAAAAAGACTGTTCCCATCCCCCTGGCACCCTCCCTTTAAGTATTTATAGGTTTTGATAAGATCCCCCCTCAGCCTTCTCTTCTCCAGACTAAAAAGCCCCAATTCCCTCTGCCTTTCCTCATAAGAGAGCTGCTCCAGTCCCCTCATCATCTTTGTAGCCCTTTGCTGGACCCTCTCCAGCAGTTCTGTGCTCCTTTGCTGTCTCGGTCCCCACCGTGTTGGACTCCTACCTGAGGGCACCGTGCGTATGCTGAAGCGGTGGTGGTGAGACGGCAGCCTTGGGCTCGCGTCAGCCGTCCCCTGCCCGGCCCTGGGCACACCCCGGCACCCAGCGCTGCCTTTTTATCCCGCACGTGCTTAATCAACTGGCTAAATAGAGTGGCTGTTCAGTGGGGCTACTGAAAAGCACCTGCAAAATCAGTAGGCACTGCTGAAACCCTCGTCCCTGTATGCTGATTAGGCTCTTGTTTTTAAAAAAACTTGTAGTGAATATGTTTAAATTCTGAAATGAAGATATTTTTCCCAATTATTTGCTTCTAAAATACACTTTTAAAATTGTTTCCTCATGCTGAAGAATACTTAATGCTTCTTCCCTTTTACTGATCTAAATGCAATCCTGAAACATCGTGTTTTCTCACATTATTCCTAACATTTTTTTCTTATCCAACATATTTTCCTTTTTTTTGGCTTAGTGATGAATTCTGTGACTACTTATAAGAATAAAAGACTTGGTAATACTCCTATTAAATATTGTTAATTTTTTTTAGTGGCTTAGAAATCATATTCTCATGTTTAGCATAACTGTATGGGGCTCTGGAGGTAGATTTATCATGACATTTTACGGGTATCATTCTGTTTGAATGGTCTGCCGCTCCCCACCGCCACATGCACACGGGTTACAGGTCGGCTCACGCAGTTTTCGTGCTGTATGTTACTGCTTTGGTTGTTTGGGTGCGATAAAAACTTGTTGAACTACCAGAGTGGACAGAGTTTAAAATTACAGACACATTACTTTCCTTTGCAGCCATAATATGTTTGTTTTGGCAGGCTGTGTCTTCGCTGTAACATGGAACAGTTCCTTTTTTTGCGATTATTCACTGTTTTCAGTCATACAGCACCAAGTATTATTCATGGTCCTGGAAAAAGTTACTCTTTCACAAAACAAAGGCATAGGAAGTACTCTGAGCTACCTCCTTTTCGTAATGGACAAGTATTAATGGTACGTGGGTACACGCTGCAGTAACAATGTGTTTTAAATTAAGAAATGGCACGACGGGGTGTTTATGGCTTTTGAGCCACAGGAGCCTTCTCTGGCTCTGGCGGTGGTTTGAAGGTCTCGGTGGCGGTGGTTTGAAGGTCTCGGTGGCAGTGGTTTGAAGGTCTCAGTGGCGGTGGTGCTGCACGGCACCTGCCAGGATGATGCTTTGCGGATCCACCACCAGGAAAGGCGGCGTTCACCTGGGCTAGTGCTAAGCTTCTCCCACATGGTGGAGCTTTTACCCTCAACTTGTCCACAAAAAGACGTTTATGAAGTGCAGAGAGCCAGTTTAGGAGAGGAGGGCTCTGCTTGCCTCTTCTTTGATCCATAAAATTTTTGTATCCTGTATAATGATGTGTTTGCGCTGCACGGACATGGACACTCTCGCTGTACTAATGCTGCAAATCGATTAGCGTTAAGAGAGGCTTCTTGGATACCTTCACAATCACACGGCAGTTTCTAAAGAGCACATCGCTGCAAACGCCGCGCAGCGCTACTGCTGCTGAAAAACCATCATCTGGTTTTAAACTAAAAAAGGCTAATCAGATTTGCATCAAGTTCAACAGGTAACTGGCCTCTTCTCCCACCCAGTGTTTCCATCTCCAGCTGCCTTATTTTGAAGCTTTTGTTGTCTTCCTTATAATACAGGAATAGCGTTAAGTATTATGATTAGTGATTCTTACAGCAAACCACTTTTGAAAGAAATATGGAATGATGTGGGAGTTTGTGTGATTTGAACCATGCCCGGGAACTGAAAAAACACCGAGTGTGGTAGTGAGAACAACTGCCTATTTTGCAGAAATCAGTTATTTCTTTCTCGTTACTTGGTTATAGTATTCTGATGCTGCGCAGTCCTTTAAAGGTGTTCTGTGCTCAGCCAGCCAAACTGTAATTCATTTTACTCTAGTGCTTATCTATTTTCCAATAATACTCACATAGAACAAGAGGTGGTCTTTCCTTTTTTTTTCTCAGGGAAAAGGAAAAGAATAACTTCAGTGTCTCTCTCTTTTTTTTTTTTTCCCCCCCTTGAGTAAGGAAAATGCCGTTTCCTCCAGTGGAAATGAGTAATGGTGATGCAGGTCAATTTAGACTTTTATATTAGCCACTTGTTTACATAAAAGGAATCTGTTCTTCTGAAAATATGTAGTTTTCATGGGAACTGTACGTTGATTTTAAGTTCACCCTTTTCAGAGCACAGTAGCATATTTTTCACCTATTATTCCCGTGGCTGGAAATCACAATTGTTTTTCCTGCTGTCCGTCTACCTGCTAGAATATTGGTTTTGCTGCTGAGGTCCTTTAGTGCCCGTGTGTCTCCTGCATTCATGTTCTGCCACCTGGCCTGTTCTCCCTGCCAAACTTCATACTTCTTTGGTCTTGCTCTTTACTGTTTCTGAAGCAAATCGCTGAAACGTTTTTTTTCCAGTCTTCCTCTGCCTTGCTGTTTTTTTTTCTTTATAAAAACAAATTGTAGAACTGATCTAACTGTTCGTGAATTCCCCATATGAGTGAATAAAATTGCTAACCCTTCGTGCCTCTTCTTACTGCTCATCTGGCTGCATGCTTAGATATTCTTTTTTTGGTTGTTATAGGTCACCTTTGTAAAAGATTTAGAAGGTTTTATCAAGTGATGAGTGAGTTAAGTTCTGTGTTTTGTAATGCAGGAATAAAAGTTTTCAAATTCTAACATCTTATGAATAAAATGATGCTTGTAATCAATGGATGGTGGTTCTCTGACAGCGGGAGGCTTTGTTTTGTTAGTTGGTATTTTCAAGGTGAGAGTAAGTAATAGCTTCTTCCCATAAACTTGGTAATCTTTTAATTTTGGTGATTCAGTCTTTAATATAAATACAGCAAAGTGACAGGCTTCATGCTCTTGATTTTTAGGGCTTTTAGTCATCCTTTAGAATGAATTCAGGTTTCAGTAGAAGCATTTGCTATTAAAGAAGACACAGGCTCAGATATTTAATTACTTGATTTTCTTTTTTTAACAGATTTTAAGAACATCTGTGGATCCTAATGAAGTCAGTGAGACTCTCAGCCCCTAAAAACTGCCTAAATTTTTACAGTAATGTGGGAGGAGGGGAAGGATTAGGGTGGAGGGCAGGGTACTGTGAAGACGCCTGGCATGTATTTTCAGAAGACTTACTGTATTTTTAGCTAGTGGGTATGTTTAGAGTGTCATTCATTTCAGAGAGTACGACCATCCATTTGTTCTAGACTGCTCGAATTTCTACTTTTTCTATAAAATACAGTAGAGTTTTCTTGTGGGGATGATTTAGAGTTGGAAGATTCTCAGCTGTGGAAGAAATACTTATGTTGATTATCCTTGCTTCAGTGTTTTCTTTTAGCTTTCAAGAGGTTGTGCTTAACGTTTCAAAATTAGTTAGAGGGCTCCTTTCAAACTGCTAAATTATACCTACCAGAAGGCTGCGGAGCGAGGTGCACATGCCTGCCTGAACCGTAGCTGCTCTCGACGGCACTGCAAATAAATTATGTGTAAGCAAATTATTTCAAAAGCATTAGTTTTCAAATCGGGATGGTTCTATACATACATCTTCTATACATACATCTTTTGCTGTAGCTGGTTGGCAGGTGAATTGGGACAGGAATACCTTTTGCAAATTTGGCTTCGAATTTTCGGGCAAACACAATACACAAATTCTCCTTCTTTCTGTCCCCTACAAAGAGGAAGGAAGGAAAAAAAAACCAACCCCAAATCTATTTCAGTGCTTTCTCAGAAGTTTACTTCTATAAATTTCTTTTTTTCTGTGAAACTATCTTTTGAAATCAGCAAAATTCTTGAGGCCCGCTAGAATAATTTTGCTTTGTAACACAACATAATGAGTAATGAGAAGAATCTGTCTGGACTTACACAAAACACTTTTGAAATAAAATATGTAACAAATCGCTGCTCACAATTTTGAGTCATTTTAACGTATTTTTTAATCAACGTGGAATTATCAGATGCTTTTGCATGTTTACGCAGGGGACCGCCTGTGCTGGTGGCATTTGTGGCTCCATCAATGAAGCTTTTACTTTACCTTCAGTCCTGCTCAAATGTCTGTGCTGACCGAAGAGACAAACAGAAACCTCTGTTTGGCGCAGGGGATACAGACATTACCAGGTTTAAGAGTTTTGCCTTCTAGTCAGTTGTTTTGTTCTTTGTGGTCTTGTAATTACATTTTCTTAAATGCAGTTCTCCTCACTGTTGTGGTGCAGAGGAGTTTTAAGGAAGGGAACTGTGCATGTGCAATGGTTCGTGTATGGTCGGAGTGCGTAAGCTGAGAAGAGAAAAATGTCTCTTATCTTTTTCCGTTATCTCTGCTTACCTCACTTTTTTGGGGGTTGGTTTCCACCTTAGGAACGCATTGCTGCAAAATGAATCTAATGAAAATCATAGAAATAGTGCTTGAGGCTTCCTGGTGATTTGTTTCACTTGTAAATGAAAATATTTAGCTGTACTCTAAGGTCTTATTTTGTTCCAAATAAGTCAGTTCACTTCATTGTTCTTAGAGTGCTGTTTCTTGTAGGTATTCTGACTTGGGTGTGGTTTTACAGACTTTGCAGAATTTTGTTAAAATCGGGGATTATCTTTTGTGCATTTAAAATAATCAAAAGTGAGCCTTAACCTCTGGTGATACTCTGGGAGCGGGGGAGCTGCGAGTTCTTCTGCTTTCAGATACCCTGAGAGCAAGTCTAATAAACTGGTAAGAAACCTGCTAACGGGACTCGCCTTTTGCTCTCCGAAATGAGCAGCAAGGTGGCTGCCCTGAAGTCACCGCCTGAACGTCGTGGTCTAATCTAAGTGGCATGCTGGAGTCCTTTGCAGGGGCGTTCAAGGCAGCGGTGCAGACTGATGTGACTGATGGTATTTGTGGATTATGTCAACATCAGTGGATTATCTGCAGGAGGAGGAGGAGGAGTATTAGAAACAAGAATGAATAATATACTAAACAGCTAACTAAAAGTGGCTAATGAACAGGAAAGTAGCGGAATTACAGGCTGGATGATTTAGGGTTGTTTTATACTTGACGTCCTTTTGGTAATTTCTGTAAGAAAGATTAGAAAAATCTGATGGAGGGGTGGCAGCAAATATTAGGCAATTTGCTGAACAATAGGAATTGTCCTGAGCGGGGAGTTGAAATATTTGGTGTGGCTGTTGGAAGTTAACAGAAGGTGAGTTGTGTTTGCTATTGGGGGGGGGTAACATTAGACCCAGCTGCTTATTTCTTGCAAATGGAGAATTTCTGAACAATGTCATTTGTTTCAGCAAGAACTGGTTTGCTCCAGTATTTTACTGGTAGCCAAAGGGAGTGATTATTTAAAAAAAAAAAACGGGGGTGTGTGGGATTTTATTCCTGTAAACAAAATCCACCACTATATTAAAATCCAGCCTGCTTTAAAGGTGGCATTACCGGACAGCATTTCGGTAAGCTTGAGGCTTTGACTCAAAATAGGTATGGCAGCACTAAGCAAGAGCCTCATCTGTATTTTAAAGTATGTTTGGCTGCCAAGCATGGTATTTAATCTATGGTAGCGTGTTTCTTTGTTGTTAAGCCCTCTTGTAGAAAGCAGAAGAATCTGAACCAAAAATTAGAAGTCATTCTCATCCAGAAACTACGCACAGTAGCTAAATTGTTGGCTTGCTGTTCATACCTGCTGGTGTCCTTCGTGTCTAGAAATAAAAGTCTAAATGACTCGAGTATTCTGAAGACATGTTTTTGACAACTTTGGTAAAAGGCATGATTCCAAGAGTAGCTTCTTTATAAATAAAAAAAAATAATTTTATAATGTCCCTGTGTGCAGTGTTTCTAGCTGTATTTATCATAGACCTAAATTATTTAAACCATAAAGCAGCATCTTGCAAGAAATTCCTATTCCTATGATCTTTTTTCTTTTAAAACATATAAATATTTCAAGCCTATACAAAAGATAAACCTTGTATAAAAACACTATATCACCCATGAGTAAGAAAACTTATTAAAGGTAGGCACAGACTGAGTACTGAAATGGAAACATCGGATTCCTGAGAATAGCCTGTTACTAAGGGATGCTGAATCCAAGATAAAAGAACTCCTGTTTCTCCCGTTCTCTAAAACTTTTTTTCAGACCTATTTAATTATGCCTTGAATATATCCAATCTTGATGTTGATGATGGTAGTTGCTTTGGATAATGATCAGCTGTAGCAGCAAAAGGATTCACTAAGATTTTTAATTTAGGAAGCAGAATGCTGATTTTTTTATAAACTTGGCCAGAGAACAGCAAACTGTTTCCTAAGAAGATGGTGGAGTCTTGGATGTCGCTTTAGTCTTCTGTCTGCTTTCTCAGGAATCAGCAATAGTACATAGATTTAACTGTTCTGGTCAGCATTACCTTTTTCAGCCTTTATATTTCCATAATAGTTCATAAACCTGCAAATAATGTTCTGCTCAGAGCTCAGCCAAAAATGAGTAATTTCCTTTTTTCTTCACAGTACTCCGGAACTAGTCTGTAAGATTCTTCCCAATGGAAGAATGAGGTACATAATATACTGGAACCAGAGCCCATAAGAGAACCAAATTTAAATTAAAATAATCCTAAGAGTTACTTTTTTGCTTTATTGCGCAAAGTAGTCCCTTCATCCTTCATCTGCTCGGTTGCCATTTTAATAAGCTTTTAGGTGTTTATTAGAAAGTGTGCCATTAACTTGCATCTGTTCCACTCCAGGAAATTGGCTGTTATTGTCTGTTTTCTTCCTAAAATACTCGCTATTCCCTGTATGAGGCTTTGCCCCCTTAAATATGGTATTAAATATGGTATTGATGGTAGGCAAAGTCATCTTACGACTGTTCTGTTTTCCTGCTGTTGCTGCAAACAAACATTAAGAATCTTTCCAAAAAGAAAAATCCTCAAGGATCCTTCATTAGATGTACTCCTGGGAATTGGTAATAGATACTTGAATATCATTCATTTTAGGAGCAAGATTTTGATGCCTATTAAAATCAATGTGCATGCTAAATATTTACTCTGTTTGTTTTGAAATGTGTACTCCTTTTAAAACAGCTTTTTTTTGCATCTGCCCCGTAAAGGCGCGGCTCACCGGCGCGCCGAGAGCGAGCGGCTCGTTGGCTCCCAGGGATAGCCGTGTTGTCACTGAATGGGACCTTAATTTCCCAATTCCCGGTAGATGCCGTGCAGGCCTTTGGCAGCCTTGTGCCGGAGCAGATGGTATAGCAAGAAGAGCCTGCAAGTTCTGCAGGCCGAGGGTTATAGCAAGCAGGGGGAAAAAAAAAAGGAAACGTTAATATAGAAACTTGAAAAATCCCCTGATAAAGGGAAGGGAGAAATGCCAAAGGGAAGGAACAATAGCGTTGCTCTAAAAGTGGTATTCTAAGCCCAAACATAAAAATAAAACTATCCTGATCTCATCCGTGCAAGGTCTATAAAATTCAATTACTGTGATATCTGGAATTTAAATAACTAGAGACTTTTATGTCTGGTCTTGTCTTGCTTTTAGCTTTCTTTTCAGTGGGAAAAACTGTCCAAGTCAGTGATAAGGAACCATTTTCTTTGGGGAGGAGTTTTAAACAACACCCAAGGATGATGTCATTCCTGACACTGTTCATATCCTGATTCTAAATCTGCGATGGTGAAAGAAAGAAGTATGTATTCGGAATGCTGTATCATTAGAAACCTATTAGGCATTGTTTTAGATGTTTTAAAACAAGTCTTGGCATATAGAGCAGCTTACTGGGTTTATAGAAGACTGATCTACTTTTTAACTGAAGGAAAAAATCATTACTCAGACAGCATCTGATAAAGTGAGAGTGCATAGATCTCGGGCTACAGTACTTTTTTTTTTTTTCTTTTAATGTGTTTAAAATGGAAAAGGTACGAAGGTTTTTGCAGGTAAAATATTGCACCTTACTTTAAAAACATTAAAGGAGAAAAGAGTTGGAAGCATCTGAAAAGGAAGTGGATTGTTAAAGTTGCTTGAGAATTTCTTTTGCTGTCTGTTTAGGTAATCATAATTAAAAAATGCCTGAATGATCTTAATAACACATGATTCAACTGACAAGCACTAATTGCTCTCTATCAGGCCAAGAGAAGATGAATGTTGTCAAGAAAACCACAAGTCAGACAAGCTGATTCTCTTCTAGTCTGACACCATGTTCCCATGTACAAACCAGTTTTTACTGGAGCCTTTCCAACATCAAAAGAAAATCCTTGCCTTCCCATTAATTTTCGCTGCTGGCAGGCTTGAGCTGTTTGTGACGAGGTGCTTTGGTTACTATTGCTGGCCTGCTAATGCAGGATTGTGCAAAGGCAAAAATGTAAACAGGTTTCCCAACTTCTCTTTATCTTTTGTAGTTTAAACTCAATACATTCTTGCACTGAAATACCAAGCATTAGGTATAAAAAAACTTTTTTTTTTTTTTTTTAAATTTGTCAGTCTCCTACAGATTTAAAAAAAATGCAAACAACGACAACAAAAAAAAAACACTCATTTTTTTTTCCACGGCATACTGCTTAACCCATTAACATACCACNCAGTGAAAAATCCCAGTTTTATATAGCAGATGCTATCTGGCAGGATTTCCTGCGAGGCGATGTGTGTGTCTACTGCTGTATTTTTTTTTTCTTTCTTTTGTTTTAAAGACACCTTTTTTTGTCTGTGCTCCTTCTATTCAAATTTAAAACCTGTCCTTTGCTGCTCGACTTGACTTTGTTCCTTGATGCACAAACAAGTAGTAGAAGATACTCTACGTCTTTTCTTAATTTCCGTGTATATTTGGGCATCGGTTACTAAGTGGTGTTGGAGAGGGGAATGGGTCACTTGGGCGACCATATACCAAGATAAATCTGATGAACTTTCTTGTAAACAGTGTTTAAAAAATAGTGCCTACTTTGCATTAAGTAAGTTTTAACTTAGTCACTCCAATGTTAATTACGAAGGGAGGTAATACTATGTTTTAATGTAGGTTTGAGACACTTACAAATAAAATAATAAAAAAAAACAAACAAGAAACCCTGGGATATTCCTGTAAACAAAACATCTCCTTTAACCGGATATTTTAAGCTGGATCGTTAAACCTCTCCCCAGAGTTCAGTCGTGCCAATTCGTCTTTTATTTAGTTTTCCTGAGGAACAGGAATATTGACTGGTTGTGAAGGCCCCACTGCGCTCGGGAAGGGCTTTAACTCGATCCGCTTTATGTTCTGTGGAGAAGACTGACGTGAGCTTCTTCAAACTTTACCGTAATTCTCAAACTTTATTCTTAAACAGCGTGTCAGTTGTCAACCCGGATAATATTTCCCTGCCGAATTTGATTACTGTTTTAACTCTTTGATGCCCCCCGTTAGCGTGCCTGGAGATGCGGTATCTTTAACAGGACCAGATTACTTTGTGCGAAACGAAACTTTGAATTCTCTCTCAGATTTGGCATCTAAAACTAGTCCCGTGTCAACATTTTGGCGTGCTGGACCTGGTATAGAAATGGAAGTAAGGAGCACATTGTCCTTACCAGTTTCTTTTGCTAGCAGCACAAAAACCCGCCTCGGCAGTGGGTGAAGTTGAGGTGCGGAGGGAAGGATGGTGGGAACGTGCGGAGGGAAGGATGGTGGGAACGTGCGGAGGGAAGGATGGTGGGAACGTGCGGAGGGAAGGATGGTGGGAACGTGCGGAGGGAAGGATGGTGGGAACGTGCAGAGAGAGCGTCCCCGCTTGCTTCCCGCTGCAGGGTGCCCGTCCCTCCTGTTCGCTGGGTCACCTTTACGGGTGCTGTTCTGCAGATTTTGGCTCACTGGCAGTTGAAGTAAGTAAATAAATCAGAGTAGATAGGCAAGACGGTGAGCTGACAGCGGGTTGATTTGCCATGTCAAATCCCGAAAACGAAAAAAAGTACCTGTGTTTTTATGTCAAAACTATTATCAAATCTATCTGAAATTATAATAACCTGTGACAGTTTAACAACATCACAGGTTATAAAAAACATAGTGATAAATTCCTTTTCTTAATTTTTGCATATGATGGGGGAACAACAAATTCCCTCTCCTCTCAGATGGTGCCCTGAGACGCTGTTCATGGCGCTGCTGATCGACACCCACTAATACGGGGGGACTCGTTAAAATCGGAGGGCCGAGCACTGCGCTGTCAGAGCCTTCCGGGGCAGCAACGGGAGAGGGTTCGTTTGTTCCGACTTCACAGTTTTCTGCAGAAAATAATGAGAACCCTAGAGTCTGTCCTGAAATTGTAAAATCCTTTGCTTCTGAAGGAAAGAGAACAACTATTAAAAAAAAAAAAAAAAGGGTGTGTGTGTGTGTGTGTGTGTATGTGTTACCATTGATGCTATGACTATGTTACCTGAAAAGCACCAGCCAGTCATGGGGTATTCTGAAAATAGCCATTAACAGGTCTTGTTGAATTTTGTCAGTGATTTAGATGTGCAATTCTATCTTGTATTTTGCGAAATAATGTTAAAAAAATACAATCTGGCACCTTCCGCTGTACAGAACAGAGCGGTGTTTGTGGTATCTCTAATCTCATAGGTTTCTAGGTTTTGGGGTTTTTTTTGGTAGTGTCTTTTTCAGTAAATTATTTAAAAAAACAGTTTGGGAGTTTATTCGTTGGCTTTGCAGAGGAAGGCATTCCCCTTGATACTTACATCTAAGTGCAGTTACCAACCCGCTCTCCAGGAGCAGGTCTCGACACTCGGGTCTGGTGGCTGCAGAACGGTTGTCCCCATGTCACACCCTTACTCATTCAGAAGGTGGTGGCAGCACCGGGATGTGCAAATGAGGTGGTGTCCCTGAAAGGGGGGCTGCTGCTCTGCCCGGGAGGGCTGTAGAGGGGCACGGCAGCCTTGGAGGTCCTCTGCTCTCGTGCAGGGTGGCCAAGGTTCCAACGTGTACTCGAGTGTATAACCCGTGAGAGGATGGGTGCGTTGGTTGGCGTGGTTCCCGCAGCCCGGCGAGGAAGGTGCCAGCGAGCGATAAGCAGTGCCATCTAGGGTTGAGCCTGCCCTGGGCTTTGCATCGTGAGTCCCGGCTAAGCTGTCGGCCTCAGCCCAGCGGTGGAAGGTTTCCCAGGGCTGAGTATATTATTACTCTTGCAGAAACACGGTTTTCTTTAAATGATAATATATATTTTAATAGTACCGAACAGTACATCCTGAATTTTACTGAGAACTTTTTAATCCTGATGTTATATCAAAAAATACATACCTGTGCCAGGAGGATGGCAGGATGTTTGTGCTGGGTCTGTGATGGTACGTGAGGTCTGGGAAGTTCCTGGTGTGTAGGTGATGAAACATTTGGATTGTCCTTCAGAACCGGAGGACATTACCTTCTGGCTGATGCGTGCATGAGAACATCTGCTTGAGGAAAAGTTGCCGCATATATTTGAAGGAGAATAATGTAGTTTGGTCCTATGGTTGAGCAAACCTAACCAAGCCAGACCAGCTGCCCAGAAGTAACTGGGGATCCTGTCTGGATCTTGAGGTCACTGCAAATGTTTATTTGTTTTTTTTTTCTTACTTAATTTTTTTGTTTGTTTGTTTGTTGGGGGGGGGGGTGGAGAAGAGGGGTTTGAAGTAAAAATTTAATCTTTTCCGTGGGGAAACATGTTTGAAGTTCTGAGTAGCAGAGTCCTTTGACAACACAGTTGTATATATGCCGTACATCTCTATTTCTTCTGCTTTGTAGCTGAGGCATCCCTTAGGGGCAAAGTCTGAAGAAGTCAATTAACTCTAGAACTGACCTATACCCAGAAGGAAAAGATTTTGTTTTACAGATTTATCTGAGGTTTGTGTGTAGCTTTGGGGGAACTCATTAAACTTGACAGCAGATGCTATGGTCTTGTTAGTACCATCCAGAAAAGCCTTGTGGTTTAGGCTTTGGATTACAGTTTTCCACAAAGAACCACATTATTTTAGGGTAAGTAATTGAAGAAGGTGCCAATGTTAAAGTTCTGTCGTATCCTTTTGTGCCCGTATTGCCCAGTCTGGGGCCCACGTTCCAGTAACGGTACTTGCTGGGGACACTTCAACGCAGCCTTTGCACAGAACCCTGTGGAGCAAACCGAGCCCGAGCCCCGGTCCCTCTAACCCCGTCCGTCTGTCCGTCCCCGTGTGCTTGGCACAGGCAGAGCGCAGCCTGTCTCAGCAAACGCCGGAGCCAACTCCCAACTGCTGGTTGGTGCCTGTGGGCAGACGTAGGTTTGCATTATTTTTCAGTAATATTTAAGTTCAAATGACTGTAACTTATAATAGCAAAACCATAATTTAGTAAACAGTAACAATTTATTTCCCAAAGCGCTGAGCACTCTATGCCTTCTTCTGTCACCAAATTATAGCAGGATGTACAATGGTCTGTGGATTTTATTTCTTTTTCCTGAATTAGATGGTTTTCCTAGGTGGGTTCGCTACGTTGAAGGCACGTAGTGTGGGTTTCCGTGAGGAGAGGAGCAGGGGGAATGGCGTCACGACTGTCAAGCACAGCTCGTGCTCCGCGACTCTTCCTGACTCTGTGGGCTTGAAGGGCCTCTTTTGACCCATGCACCAAACCTTTCTTCAACTTTCATTTCATCTTTAAAATTATTCCTTTTCCAGGGAATTTACTTACCTTTTTGGTTGGATGCATTAGGCCGGGGGTGTTGACTGTAAGCTCAAACTGCTTAAAAGGTAGTTATTTTGAAGATGCCCTCCACCCCACCCCAAAGCAGCAGGTGTGGTTTGGCATTTTGGGTCCCTGCTTCGTCCTGGGGGAACTTCTCTATTTGCTAGCTTCAGGGTTGCTGTTTTCCTTATTTTTTTTTATTTTTTTTTTAACCCTTGTTTTTTTCCTGAAAAGTACCGGTGAAAACTTCTTCAGTGAGTTCTTTCTTGGCTCTCCTGCTCGCATGACTAAAGGCTGGGGTGGGAAGAATGTCTGGCCTTCGAGTCTGTGATCTGCTGATTCATAGATAAATCCTATAAAATGCATAGTTGGGCTGCTCCGAGTTCAGGGCTCAATATTCCTTCACGATCTGTTTGGGAAAACAGCCACAACTTGACTCAAACTTTCCAGTTCGGCATGTCTTGGTTCCAGTATTCTGAAGTTCATCAGCCTGACTTACAGGCAAGTGCCGGTTCTCGCTCCCGCGCACTGAACTCGCCCGGGTGCTCTGACGCCCGATGGGGAACCAGGTGAGCCGTCTCCATATCCCCCTCGCAAAGCTGCGTCCTCGAGGGTCTCGAGCAGCAATAGATGTAATCCTGGAATATTTGAAACTCATCTTCTGCAGGGGCCCAATTAATTTAAAAGAAATCTAGATTCAAAGTACTGGAACAAAAAATCCAAAATGGCTCATGTCTACCAAACTGCTTAAGACTGTGGGCAGAGAAAAGCCCAAAAGCTTCCCCCCAACGCTCTTTTTTTCCCCCACAAAAGGGAAGTTCAGAGAGGAGATGGTCTGTGAAAGTGTTTAGTTTTCTGTGGTGAAGGAAATAAATGTTTTTGTAAAATTTGCACAGTACTACTTGTGGGGAAAGAGGGAAAGAGAAGAATGAAGATGAGTGCTGGAACACAGTGATATGTAGTCCCTACTTGGTTTTCGGGGGGGGAAATCATGTAGCAAAATAAATTATGTACACTCGGAGAAGCACTTGTTTTCTTTCTTGATCTTGTTAAAGCATTTCTTAACACAATGGCTTTTTTTTCTCAAGTATTAGCATTAATTACTGAAAATGTTAATAGGTTTTGTGGATTGAACAAGTGGGAAGACTAGCAACAACCTGGTATTTCAAAAGAAAATAATATTCCATCCTCTAGATTCAAAGATAATTCAGGAAAGTAATAAAAGCTTGTGAAATCATATGGAAGAAAGCTTTAAGTCACTTCACTCCTTCATCAGATAGAAAGCAAATACCTCATTTCATTGGCCAAAACTCTGTGTCTTGGAAATGACCCTGTAGTTTCTTCTTTTGCAAGTCACCGAGTTTCATATATTTCAATGGACTTTTCCCTCCCCTTCTCGAACAGTAATCTTAAACCCTCCAACGTCTTGGGGCATTCTGGCAGCCGAGCTTGCTGCACATGCTTCCCGTAGTCAGCGTGCACAAATGATCACTCTTTAAATCACGCAGTGCAAGATTTCATTAAAAATTTGGAGAAACATCTTATGACTAGGTTGATGATCTCATTTTATCCATACGTGGTACTTATTAAGTAAATACCTTTGAAGCATAGGAAACCGTCTGGGAACTGACTTGTGTTTCTTCCTCTGCTGTGTTATCTTAATTTTGTTGGTGGTACAGAAGTCCTGAAGGTATTTTCTAAGGGAAATATACATTGGAAATAATGTAGTGCTATTCTTAGTTCTTTTTGCAAACTTCCCTTTTTTTTTTTTTTCTTTTTTTTTTTTTTTTTCTTGGGACTTTGCTGTTCTTTAGGTGCTTTAACTTTGTATTTACTCTGATTCCCCTGGAGGGGAGGATTCGGTGAAGTACCGAGCACGTTTCAGACCTGACTCCAAGGCAGCAGGAGGTTTTCCAAGAACTAATTTGGGCCTTTTCTATGAGAATCCTTGTCAGCACAGTTTCGCTGTAATGAAATGGTGAATAAACCAAAGTATTTTTGGTAACAGTGGTACACCACACCTCTACGGTGCTGTCCTTTGAGGATGTGTGTGCTTTGGAGACTCGGGAATTACACATCTTGTGCGTGTTTCTGCCTTAGCTCTGAGGAAGTGCTCATGCCGGCAGGCCGGGACAGCAGCTCTCAGGAGCCATCGCTTGTTGTTTCCCTCTGGATGGTAATCAGCCTCTCGCTTCTGCGGTTGTTAACTGTTTAGTTCAAAGTCGGAGCCTTTTAGACATCTGACTTGAGGGTGTCATCTCGTTACAATCGATCAGCTTTGAAGGCATCCAAAGGAAAGATCCTGGTGTCCTAGACACTCTGGGTGGGAGGGACCTCCAGCATGTCTCCAGTTTGATGTCCTGCTTGCGAAGGGGCTGTCACCTTCACTAGGTCAGCTCTGCTGGGGCTTTGTCCTAGCAGAGCACTGGGACTCCCCACGGATGGAGATCCCCCTCCATCATGGTTTCTTAGTGCTGTAGCACCTTTACGATGAAAACGTGGCTTCTGGGGATCCCAAAGAACAACTTTGGCTGTTGCTTCTCAGTTCAAACCCTCCCAACCAAGACTGTTGTTACCCTTTGCTTTGGAGGACTGTTGCAGCATGAAATGAGGTCCTCGTAGTTGTCGGGGCTAGTAGCAGGGTGTCTGTGTTGGAAAACCTGCAAATTCTTTTGGAGGAGGACATAGCTATTCACTTGAGCCTTAATTTTTATATATTAGTGTTGTTATCTCTGCAAAGCGAACTTCTGTATTTGATAGAGAGAGGGACAGTCAGAGCAATGTTGATGAAGAGGAGGAGGAACCACCCAGCGTTTAGTCCAGCGCTTCTGTGCATTGTGTTCTGGACTTTCCAAATTGGATTGAACGTTGTGATTGAAAAGATTGTCAGCACTATGCAAATGAGAAAGAGAAGTGAAAGTGCATCTCATGCAAGTAATTTCTATGTAGATAATTTGCCATAAAAATTTATATTGCAGTCCTTAAAACCTTCAGAGATTTATTCTGTCTAGGGAAAGGTGATTTATATGGTATTAAAACACTTTTTATGTTCCAGTCCTTTAGATTTAATGTTTATTGCCTATAAAAATGAAATCTTCCTGTGGATATTTAAAAGTTTTGGTACTGTGTGAAATATATATTCAGCTTAGAATCTGAAATGCTTTAGAGATGCAGTAAATAAGTGATGGAGTGTTACCTCAGGTTCACTAGCTTCGGCGGTCCAGACTTACTCCAGGGCTGAATCCATTACACAGATAGCATTCTGCTTACCTTAGACATACGGTAAAGGAGAGCATATAATGATGGAACTAATGTGCAATTTTGTCATCCTGTTTTGGCTGAATATTTAGGGCACTTTGTATAAAGGTTTTTGAAGCTGAACTTGGCCTGATGCGTATAGTCAGTATTCAAATGCAGAAGTAGGCTTATTCCTCACCCACAAAGGGCCGGATTAAAGCGCAAGATGAGGGTACGCTGCAGGAGTATCAAAGGAAGAAAAGGCGTTCTGCATCCTTTCTCTAAATAGCTGCGACACGTGGTGATGAAGGAGCAGGGCAAGGCAGCGCGGGACCGCTGCCACCCCTGGGAATGGATGGGCAAGGAGGAGGCTGCATTCTGGGTTTACTTCTAGTTTAATTGTTGGTTATTTTTGCTATCCCTGTTATTGTTTGGGCAGCAGCAGACAGGGAACTGTACTTCTTTCAAAGCGTAGTTGCTAACCTCATCGTGTAGGTCCCTCTTCCCTTCTTTCCCAGACAATTTTCTAGAGCATAATCTGTCTGTCTAGAAATGTATAAAATCCAAAGCATGAAAGATACAGAAACAAATCAAGTGAGTTTTTACACAGAAATAAGAAAGTGTGTGTAGGTGGTTGGTTTGCCTTGTAACTTCTTTAATGGTGGTGCCCTGAAAAAGTAAACGATGTAACATGCATTGCTTTTTCCCAAAGGTTTCTCATTGTTTTAGAGTTCATCCCACAGCGAACCTACACAAGTTAAACTCTAAAGCCTGTGTCCCGCTGAGTGCCGATAGAGAATGAGGGAGCGTTGGCGCGTCCTTTGGAGATTTTTGTCTGCAACTGCAGAATCCTGTATATTACTCCACTTGAAGCACAAAAATTAAAGACTGATTTATAGTCATGTAACTAATATAACCCGAGACATTTTGGGAAATAATTCTGAGCGCTTACTGATCGTGCTTAATTTGCAGTGGTACATCAAACAGCGTCTAGCAATCCCTCTCCAAATTATTCTCTGCTAATAGGGATCTGATTTTGCTGTGAGAGCCTGGCCGGATCGCGCTGGAGGCTCTCCCACCCTCTGCCGCCTCCTCCTGCGGGAAAAGATGCAACTGGGATGTTGCGCCATCGGGCAGCCCAGAGAATGGCACCGGTTCAAGGAGGAACTTGGGTGAAACTGTCCAGGGCTGTAACTGTGCCCTGGCACGTGAAAGCCGAGGAAGCGTCCCAGCGTTGCAGCAGTAATAGTCGAGGCCGCCTTGGTAATGCAGCGTTTGATGCAGCATGTTCAGCAGAGGTGGCTTGTTTGTTGTCCTCAAGGCTGGGTGGGTACAGCAGAGTGGGACAGGCAACAAAAAATCCCGAAGAAGCATCAGGATAAAACTACTTCTTTTAAAACAAATAAAAAAAAAAAACCACCAAAAACACCCTACCTAAGAAACAACAAAACCAAACACCACCCACCCCCTCACCCCCCTCCATTTTTATTCCGGTGTGCATCAGAGCTTTGGCAAGCCGGGATGGGATTCTAAATGTCTTTTTCCTGGGTGGTGTGGAAGAAGTGGAGAGGCAGGAAAGCAGAATAAACTTGTGGTGGGTTTAAGAGAAGCTTATGGAAATACAATTCATCTAAGTTAAGTGAAAAACAATAGCTGAAAACAGAATCAGGCTTCAGCCGAATGGTTGTTGATCTTGGTCCCCTTATTGTTCAGGTTAACATCTCTGATGGGAGATTACCACTGTGTTTCAAAGTTTTTCTCCCCCAGTGCTGTTTCTGTGGATCCAGAGAATTTTCTTGATGAGTTTTCAGTGATGCGCTTTGGATGACTGTCTTCAAAATGCAAAAATCAAACTCTCGTATTTTTGTCCATACTGAAATACTGAACTCGGAAAAGCATTGCGAGATTTTAGGTGCTCTGTGATGCTGTTGTTGAAGCAGATGTCTATAGATGTCTTTGTGCAGAAGAATTACTGTTTTAGTTAGATGATCCTTTGTACTGATCAGCCAAATACGCTGCCAAACCCGGCTGTGGTGGTCTGATAATTCCCGAGTTTTGTGGGGCTTCATATTTGTCCGCTTGCTGCTTCTGTAATAAGCTTAATAGTTACATACTCAGTTCATACCACAAATGCATTTTCTTTTGAATACATAGTTGTTCTTTAACTAGTACTCTTTTTTTCTTCTTCTTTTTTTCCTAATCATGAAGGATCTAAACTGAGAAAGAAAGAAAACCGGTCTCAAAGAAAAACTTGTATTGTTTGGTGTAATGTGTGTGGCATGTTGTGTCATCTCAAAAAGAGGCATTTTTGGATCAAACTTTCATATTGTCAGGCCTAAGGCCTTATAGTATTTCATCAGTTTTCTCAACAGAAGTGCTTTGTGGCATTTGTTTGAGGGTGTCCAACACTCTCGTCTGCATACATGAAAGTTAAAATTTGGCTTTTCTTCAAGAGTGTCTAGCGAAAGGATGGAGGTACCGGAGGCAGTGAATCTGCGAGCGAGTAGCGCAGAGGTAATCCGGCTATTTATTTGTGGTTTGTCTGGAAAGCACAGGGGGATGGAGAATGGCGACAGCAACTTCAGACTCTTCACTGAAAACCTGTATCTTGCTGCTGTAGGTCACACATTTGAATGCTTGTTTTAGTTCAAAAATGTGATTGTGATGAAATACGTAATATAGACAGGAGATTATTCATGAGGACCTGACTTTTGTTTCTGAAGGACTTTTGATAACCCTGGACTTGGTTTCAGCCACAGCAGAAAAGCGGGGAGGGAGTCCCACTGTATGGGAAAGTGTTGATCTTTATTTCGGTTTTCATACTGGGGAGAGAGAGAGATGCGCGTATGTATACGGAGTGAAAATCACTGTATGACAGAGTGCCTTGAAAAGATACAAATGTAAATGATTTCTTGATAAAGAGATCACTTGTGTCCCTAGTGCATCATCTACCTCCCCAAATTGCCGGGAAGCAAAAATTACTGTATTGTAGATAACTGTATTTGTAGAGTTTCTGTCTGTGCGTGGGGAGGGAATGAAGTAATCTGTTCCATCAGCTTGTAAAACCGAACCAATTAACAGACAATCAGCATTGATTGAGACAGCTGCATTCTTTATTGAGGGATTGTAAACACACAGTCTTCACAGAATTGTTTTTACTGCTCTAAAGTGCAAGAAATTGAAATTGTATTTGATAGCCAAAATTAAGGACTTTTTAGTGACAGTGTATCATAGCAAGGTTGACAGTGCCACTGCAGCTAAATCTGTTGTTTTCACTTTACTGTGATTTGTCACAGTGGATAGTGGGGGAATTCTATAAATTATCACCAAAGAAGTTTTATACGGTTAAAAAAGTATTATAGAGGTACTGTTCTACCTTAGGTGTGTTCATGGAGCACGTAGACGTTGGCTGTCCGCAGTGCGGTGCTCATGCTGGTAGGCAGGGCTTTTACTCGTTATAAATGCCAGATTTGCAGCATTTAAAAATATTCTATGTATGCCTTTGTTAGTGCGTAATTCCTGGAAGGCCTTTATAATAATTCCCAGTACACAGTTTAGGGTATGTTACTAGAAATGCTGATTTAAAAAAAAATAAATGGACAGTTCACATTAAAAATATGGTACAGAGAATAGTACTTCTGGTTCTAAACTAGTTTGCAACGTTATTAACACTGAGCATGTTATTTTTTGTTATATGCTGTTACGCGTGCTGTCACCTCCAAGCCAGCCTCCTTGTGACTGTACATCAGCTAATTTTACTCCATGAGTCAATTCTGCTATTTTCCTTTTCATGTCACAGAAAATGAGCTCAACTAAGTACTGCAATATGTTGTTGGGAAACACCTAACTAGAAAAGGCATTCTGCATTCCACCGCCTCTGCCTCTTCATCGCCCTTCGGTGTAAAGTGCGACGCTAACGCTGAACTGTAATTGTCCAGATAAAATATTAAAACCTATAATAGTAATTTTCTGAAAGGCTTCAAAATCTGGTACTCTGTTTAATCGTTCAAAACGTGTAATGCTTGCTATCGGTACTAAATGCTGGACATCATACACTTACACTGTTGTGTGTTGTCATGCCAAGCTGAGTCATTATTTGGGATTTAGATCTGAAGGAGAACTAAAAGGCCTAAATGGGTCTTCAGTAGTAGCAAAAACCTAAATAAAGAAAACGTTGCTTTCTTGTTTCCTATTTATATCTATAATCTTTTACAAAACATCCACCAACTGCATTCACAGGCAACTTCTCAAAAAAGCTATATTCCTTCCCATCATGGGAAAGTGCATAAACCCTACAGCGTGCCCAGAAAGTCAACAAACTCGGACCACGGGAGGAAGCACGTTAGTCAGGAGTCAAGGACCGCTCTCTGAAAACGCTCTGCCAAATACTCTTCCTGCTTAAATTGTTTATCAAACAACAATTTCATTTGCCAGTAAGTTTCTTCTGATCTTGTTTTTGTTACTGCTTATTTCTTAATACAAGTTCCCGGTCCGGCTTCCTCCGCCCGGCGCTGGGGTCCCCGTCCCGTGCCTGCTGTCCTCCGTCCAGGCGGCCACCGCGAGCATCTCTGCGGCCGCGCCGCCGCGAAGGGCCGTCCCTGATGGAACACATCGGACACTGCCCTCCATCAGCAGTACAGGGTCCAGGGAGATTAAGCCTGTTAGAGGAGGGGTCGCTTGATACTGTTCTCAAGACGTATTGTGTAGGTTTTCCCTCATGCACATGCCTGTTCAGGTTTTTAAACTAATAACAAGAAACCCCAAGTTAAGGCTCACCCCGTCTTCCCAAACCGTGTTTGACATACATACGGTGGGACAGTTTATTAATCTGTTACACCACATCTGCAATGCCCAAAAACATGAGAAGGGAACGAAACGTTGAGGCGTTGTGTTAGTTCAAGTCCATGGTAATTTTTTGCCATCCCTCAAGGATTTGCTTTGTTGGAATGTGGTTTTAAAAGTATTTTTAGGTTGCTTTTTCAGTGTGTATTTATACTTTTGTTAGTAAATATTTTATGTCCAAATGTTAGGAAAGAGCTTAAGTAGCTTTCAGATTGGTGATTGCATTTGGAGACTGAAAGATTATTGAGTGGTGGTTGTGATGGACTTCAGGGCAGACAGTTGGTCTGTCGGTAATGGTTAACCATGTTAAAAAATCTAAAAATAAAATTAATAACACGTGTCGTCAAAGGAAAAAGAATGGTGAATTTTTGTTCTAAATGACACTTGGTGTAGTTAGGATTTGGGTGAAGGTAAATAAAACGTGAGCAACAAGTTTGTTTTCATTTAGAATAAAAGCAAAACAAAAAAGCTCGAGTTTATTATTTTTAAACAGTAAGTTCCCCGAACTCACACTGAAACACGACTGCGTGTGTATATATATTATTGATTTATTGGTGGCAACCTGTATAGCAAGTTATAAATCCTGGTCTGTGTTACAGTATGTGTCTTGCTTAAAGCACGGTCATGCTTCATTTCCCAGCAAAGCTTGCGCTGAAAAGGGGAGTAACCAAATACTTTAAATGATGGAACAGAGCTTAGTTAAAGGGTTGAACTTTTTGTTATTTAAACCACTCTTTTAAGACTACGTTTTGCTTTGATCCGTGCTCAAAAGAGTTATTTACTGTAACTCTCGAATCTGATGTTCCGTGGAAGTGAGACGTTAGCTGAGGTCCGTGACTGTTTCATCACAAAATGGCAGCGTAATCCCTTCCCACCTGAACGCGGTGGCCGCCGCACCGCGGCCTGCGAGCAAGTGGTAACAACAGTGCATTAACTAGTTTGTAATTACTCATCAGTTAATTGCCTTTTGGTTTTTCTAAGGGCCAAAGCCCTTTTTACAAATGGTCTACAAACCCCTGTGTTTTACGGGGCACGGTTGCTGCGCACCCCATAGCTAAAGCTGAACCATGTGGTGGCACCGGCGACGCTGTGTGGCCGTGGTGGTCTCCTCGACGTCCCCCCATGGGCAGCTCTGCCAGCCCGGGGGCTGTGAAGGGGAGGGGGACCCCCTCCTGCCCCAGCCCGGCAGTGACACTGTGGGGCACGGTGAGCTGTGACCGTGATGGCGTGGGGCTTGCCAGGGGTGGTGTGTCTGCTGCAGCGTGGTGGGAACCGTGGTGAGGATGGCGTCGCATCTTGGTCAGCTTCTGGTCAGAAGGCCGAGTAGATGTATTTTACTTTGTGTCTTGCCTTGGGCAAAGCCTTTGCAAGCAACAGTGGGTTTCCTTTGGTTTCCCGTAATTTATTTTCCCTGGTAGAAGACAACGTGGTTTGATTCCCCACCGCCCCCTCACTGCTACGAAAGTCACAAATATTAAGCTGAGGCATTTTTTTTTTTTGTTTCTTTGAAAGTAATTAACCAGTGTGTTACGTGATTAGCCGACAATTTTATCATGTAGAAAGCCATCAGCTGCACGGGGCAGGGAAGCAGGAGCGCGTAGGGTTGTGATGCGCCTTCCCGCGTGGCCGGCAGATGCTGGGCGAGCGGATCGCCCCGTGTGGGAGAAGCGGTGGCTGCTCCGTGCTGTACACTCGCTGTCCCTCTCAGACCTGCCGGGGACCTTCGCTGCACTGACCTTGAAATTAATGTGCTACTTCTCGGCCTTTTCTGTTGTAGCCCTTGAAGGAACTCGTTTGAACTTTTGCTTTTAAGTGGGCGAGCGTGCAGATGCCATGTGGGCGGCCGGCGAAGCTGCGAGCGTCGCCCCAGCGGGACAGGAGCTGCCCCAGGCTGGTTGGGGACCCGCTGCCCTCTCCAAAGTAAGGGAGCCCTCTCCCCAGCAAACGCTTGCATTTGCTTTTTAGGAAACTTACGTCCTTTAAAGTGGGGTGAACTGAAATGCAAACCCAAGCAGAGCGATAAGGTTTGCTGACAGGTTTTTTTGCCAAGTGTTGAAACCAAAGTGGCCTTTGGGTGAGGTAAGGGAAGGTGGTGGTTTCACAACCCTGTGGTAGAGCATCTGCTTGAGAGCACCTTTAAAGAAGGCTTGGAGAGGACCGAGTGTGGCTGGGGTCTGGGTGGCACCTTCCAGCTGGCGTTCAGCTTGCCCAACGCCCGAGGCGAATGGTTGCTGCTCTGCAGTAGCCATGGGGTGGAAGCAGACCTGGTGGGAAGGAAGGCAGAGATGACTAACAGTCTGGTGTAGAAGCTGAGGAGCATGAGGAGGAGGAGAGAGGCTTTACAGTTAGGGTTGAGGATGCTACGAGTGAAACCTGAACCTCGTTTCTGGAGAGACGTTGGAGCACAACACCAGTAGTGCCACTGTCACCACTAGTGGAGACCCCGGTGCTGCTCCTCAGACCTGGGGCTTGTGAAGGCATTCGTCAGCCATGAATGCCCGTGGGTTTGAGGAGGGAATAAATAATGCCAGAAGATGAAAACTACCTTTTGGGAACAAATAGGCAATGTTTCATTCTTTTCCTGAGTGAGCAGAAAAGCTTGTTAAATAGAGCCTACAGACCTTCGGCATTAAGGTTCCGAAGCTCTGGACAGTCTCCTGTTCTTTGCATTTTCTGAAAAGTTTTGAATTCAAGGTGTGGACGAAAAGACAGGCGGAATATTGTGTTGGCTGTGGCACTGGTGCCTTTTCCCCCAGCAGTGCGTTTGCTGCTGGGGCTGATACTCGTGCAGGTGGTCCGTGCTGATAGTGGCTCCTTTGGAAAAGACAGTACCAGTTTTCTCCTCTTACGAGATTTTTTGATAGGCTTTCCCCACGTGTGTGGTGGTGGCTGGCCTTAGTGCGAACAGACAAAGCCACAACAAACTTTTTACCTTTTCCTTTTGTGTTTTGAAGAGCCTCTTGGTCAAGGTATCTTATTAATAGCTACATCAGCACCTCTGTTTTTTCTTTCTTTGCTTTATGTGGTGGTCACCACACGTTGACTCGCTGTCCAAAAGCATTGCATAGAGCACAAAATTTGTTCAGTTCAAGCTTGTTTAAAAACTTCCTCACAGTCAAATTACTTCAGTACGTGGAAACAAAATGTGTTTGTTGAAATTTCTTAACTAATTTTGTGTGTGAAAGGTAGTTGCATCAGTTTGCCAAATGGCAAAATGCTTCTTAAGAAACAAGTTTTGTTTAGTGCTTATGGTTTTTTATTTTATTTTTTTCCCCCCAGGAGTGTAAAATGTGGGTATTTCAGTCTTTGCTTTGTTATATGTTTGTCATTCACTGCTGATCTGTAGGGGAGGGGAACGGTGGATCATCTCGGTGTTGCGCTCTCGTTGAACTCTGATTTTTCCTTTTGCCCATGTGAAAAAGGGGCTTCACAGCGAGGCAGACATGAACTTGTTTTATGGAAAAGAAACTTCTTCCATCGTTGCAATCTTACAGTATGTTTCACCTTTCTGAGCGCTTTCAGATTGGGATTGGTGCTCGCTTTTCACAGTCAAAATAGACATTAACAAAAACTCCCAATGTCGGCTTTGTGGTTACTTCCCTGTTGACAATCCCAGCGCTTTATCAAGTGGGCACGCCTGCTTGTTTTTCCAGAGAAACACATCAAGCTCACAAAGCAGCTTATAATTTCTGAAATATTTCTGCAATATTTCTGTAATCAATACGTAGGCTTCTGGACAGGTGAAAGCTATGGGGGTTTTAAGGCTGAAGGGTAGATTGCCTAATAGATGAGGTAGAGAAATGTAAGATTTCCCCAAGACAAATAGGCTGTGCGTGCGCAGGGTTGTGTCAGGCGCTTCTACGTTGGTGTCATCGTTGCACCGAGAAATTTTCCTTTAATAGGAAATTAAAAATCGCAAAAAGCTACATTGAGAGCTTTGATAGATCTGACAAATGCAATCCTGAGAGAGGATGAAAACAAAAACGAGACTACTGAAAACTTTCAGTAACTGATTATCATGTAGACGGGTAACTGATCGAAATGATGATAAAGGGAAATACCTTAAATACACAGAAACAAGATTTGAGGGGAAATGGTTACTACTGCATTTACTGGTAGAAAACTCCTAATCTACATGCAGTTGTGATTTGTGTCTATCCTTCTAATAAGTAAAATGAGGTTTATGGTGAAAATGCGCCACGCTTAAGGCTTTTGAAAGCACAGCCGGGGCATTGCCTCCCTGACTAGAAGTCTGCCAGAAGAAAATCAGTCCCTCTTAGAGTTGTGATATGTGTTTCTTGCTCCAGTGTAAGAGCTTTGTGGTAAATGCAGCAGAAATTAAGCATTTTAAAATGGGAGAGTAACAAAACTTTGGGATAGAGTCACATCACAGTACTTGCAGATGATTATTACCGCTTTTTGTAACTTTTTCCATGTGAAATACAGGAATACTGGCTCTAAGCAGAGACTGAGTACTAGTTATAACGGATTATGTTGGAGCAGCTTTTGGGGGGATTGGGATGCTGAAGCGTGTTGGTTTCTTGGGTCCTGAATTCCCCCTGCCGGGGCAGTGGCCGTAGTCGATAGTTGCGGGTGTCTGAGATGTGTGATCAGCCCCGGTGAGCGGTGGGGCAGAGGAGGGGGTCGGTGAGAGCGGGATGTGTGAACGGAGTCGGCCAGGGCATAGAGAAACACTGCTTTGTGTTATTTATTCCATTTACACTACTTTGAACAGAAGGGAAGTGCGGCTGTGCAGGAACGGAGTGAGCGTCGGTCCTCGACACCCTCATCCAGGCAGCTTTGCTCAGGGCCCCTCTTGTCGCTGGGAGGGACAGGGACCTGCGCGGTCTCTGCCTCTGTCCCACCTTCTCAGACCAGAGGTGATCAGTCTAATTCTGCTGTTGCTTCTCTTCCCTCCTGGCGATGGAGCTGCATCGCAGAGTCGCGTACACCTTTCCCACCATTGTGCTCCCAAATTCACGTTTCCTCCTTATCCTTTCTGCTGATCCCCTGTTTCCTTCCATAGTGTCCATAAAGTGGAGGGGGCTTATCTTGCCCCTGGCTTTGCTTTTCACACAAATTCTTCATTTTAGTCCAGTTTTGCTCACCTAAGCAGAGCAGGGCAGGAGTGAGCCACCTTGGCACCATGGGCTTCTCTCTGCTTATACAGGTTTGTTTTCTTCCACCTTTTGGATGAGAGAACAGAGACTTCATAAATATCCAAAAAAACCCAATTTATTTTCTAGAAGTGTTTTCCCAAGCGAGTAGTTTTTGGAGAGCCCCACTGGCTCAGGAGTTGCAGGAGAAGGCTCCGGGGACACCTTAGAGCCCCTTCCAGTCCCTAAAGGGGCTACAGGAGAGCTGGGGAGGGACTCTTGGTCAGGGAGTGGAGCCATAGGATGAGGGGGAACAGTTTTACACTGAAAGAGGGGAGATTTAGATTAGATATTAGGAAGAAATTGTTGACTGTGAGGGCGGTGAGCCCCTGGCGCAGGTTGCCCAGAGAAGCTGTGGCTGCCCCATCCCTGGAGGTGTTCAAGGCCAGGTTGGACGGGGCTTGGAGCAACCTGGGCTGGTGGGAGGTGTCCCTGCCCATGGCAGGGGGTTGGAACGAGATGACCTTTAGGGTCCCTTCCAACCTAAACCATTCTTCTTGTCTCAAGGTGTGCATCTTGTAGGGGAAGACACCATCAGCCCTAAAAGAAAACAACCTTGAAACCTGCCTGCAACGAGGCTGGAGTTTTGTAATTACTTGGGGTCAACCTAATTGCAGGCTGGTCCCTCCAGCTGTATCTTCCCACCTCCCTTTTGTGATGGTGCAACACCTTGTAGCCACAGAGGGGACCTGGACAGGGACGTGATCCAGTGCAGCAGAGGTTGGGAGGGGAAGGGCGGGATATGTTTTGAGCAGGTTTGCCTTCCTGGTGTGGCTCCCTGCGCAGCCACGCCATCATGGTCGGTGGCACGGGGGTGGCAGAGGCAGAATGAACGGGGACGGCTCCTGGGGAGCCTAAAAGCGGCTGGAAATACTTGCATTAAAGGAAGAGAAATTCACTTCAAGTTGGTGGTTGCTACAGTGGATAGCAGATCGATCCTTCTAGTTTTAGATATATATTTTTATAATACTGCGTGAAAGAAACCTTTTAATGTTTGTTTTCTGAGGATTGCTTTTAATGACTCCTGCACCAAAGAGCGTAAGACTTTCTTGTCTCCTCTCTTCCCACTGCCTCCCTCCCACCCCCAATAAATTTGTTGAAATGGGTCAAAGCAGAAACCCTGGAGAGAGTTCTTTAGTCATCTATGGTTTAAGCAGTGTGAACTGTGTCTGCCCTAAATCGATGGGACTTTGGGGCAAGGGGAAGGATAATGGTCTTGCTCGTTCTCTCTCAAAGTGCGCTCCAAGTAGCGACTCGCTTTTTGCAGGGGCAATTGAACGGTGGCTATTTTTGGCTAGAAAGTTTATTAGCCAGTGTTGAAGCAGTGGAACTGAAGCTTCCAGGCTTTGAATCCTTTCAGTAGCCAGGTCACCTTTGAGCCCTCGTTTCTGTTTGCTTTTCAGTGGAACCTTTTAGATTTCAAAGGTGTGGAGAATGATACTGAGACACGGTCTCCAATTCTTGTGATGCTGTAAAGGACACTCCAGTATGTTTCTGTCTGTACTGTATTACATCTCCTTGTACTCAGTACCTCCTGAGAAGGTGGTTGCAATGCTTGGGAAGAGCGTATACCTTCACACGTTATGCAGTGGTCAGGTTTGACATCTCAAAGTTAATACCGCTTACCCCTTAATACGTCCTTGCTTGCAGAAATAATGCGTTGGCCATGCTGAATTTTTGCAAAATTGGGGTATCTTACGAGATTAAGTTGCAAAAGTATGAAAAATCTGCCATTAATGCTTGTGGGTTGTAATCCCATATCAGTTACTATGTTTAAATAAATGAAACTTGCATTGTACATGGTTAAGATCAAGTAAGGAAGAAAAAATTAGCAATTTTTCAAATAGTTTTCATTTGGGACATATTGACTATGACATACCTTGAAGACTTAGTATCTAGTTTTATATCAGATCTTGTATACAGGGATAGGTATTTACTGCTCTTCACCTGGAATTGCATCTTACTCTGTTGTTTGTAAATGCTCAGGAAGATCTTGAGCTCATGGGCTTCAACCCACAGCATCAAACAGGTCAGTGTAGTTGTGTGCTGGCATTCCTCCTTGGCGATGTCTGTACCTGAGATGTAACATAAGGAAATGTTCTATGGTGAGAAATTACCAGACCTGTCCCAGAAGGAATCCTGAAAGTAATGGGAAGGTGCCCGTAGTGAGCGCATCGCGGCACTGGTATCAATCAAGTAGCGAGGGCAAGAAGGTTATTCTTCATTTGCTGCCTGACTCTTCTCTTCATAATACCACAAAATATGAAATATGATATATTTTTTAATCAGTTCTTTTTTTTTTTCTTGTCTCTAAACTTGGAAGTACAGGTCTTTAAAAGTCTACTTTTCCATTTGTCAAGTTGCTTGCGAGCGCCCTATATTGTAAAGCAAAGCATTGGGTTCTTTGGTCTACTGAAATTCCCTCTTACTTTCACGATTTGTGTTTGCTTTGCTTTGCTTTAAATGTGTGCTTCCTTTTTAAATATAGTTTTCCAAGTTGCTGGCCGTACCAGATTGTTTATATTTTTTAAAAGCCTTCTGCTTAGCCGTTATATTGCTCTTTATAGTACTGCTTAACCACATTGGTTTCTGTTGCTCTTTTTTCTTGCATAAACTTAGCTGGGATGAATTTCAAATGTGGTTTATCCAACTGTTAAGTATTTCCCACTTTTCTGCAATAGATTTCACATATGTTACAGAATTCCAAACCAAGATCTGGTGGACATATTGCCCTGGTTTTTTTCCTCAAAGTCAGAAATAGAGGGTTTTTTAAGCACTACAGTGACAATATTTAGGTCACTGGCTCCAGCGTGCTGCCTACCTTCAAATCTGTTTGTCATGTTTAGCTTATTTCCAAGGATTAAGATAACTCTGGTCCATATATATATTAGGGGGGAAAAGAAGTCTCTTAGTTTTGTGGTAATAAACCTAAAGGGGGGGAAAAGTATTGATCCTTTCGGGTTGGAAAGTGCAGAAGGCTTTTTCTTTTCCCCTCCAGAGGTCAAACTGTGGAGTCAGGTAAAACAGACGTTCATCCACCCAGTCGCTCCATGCTGCAGGATTTACCCATACAAAAATGTAACTAAGAATTTGGAATTAGGCTTTTTCACTGACTATTTAGAAAAAAAATCAAGAGCTGAATTACGTTTTACTCCTTATTTGCTAGGCGTGTATGTTCTTTTTTTAAACTCGTGGCGCAGGGCTCTAGCAGGTGTCCTGCAGGGACCCGCTGGCTCTTGCTGTTTCTACCACCTCTGCAGAAACAGGCAGAGGCAAATCTTGTGTTTCCCCACTTTGTTTCCCCACGCTGGCTGCCCCGTTCCATTAGGAAGTCTTGATGACCCAATGCAGGGTAAGGTGTTTATGCTCACCATCTAGTAGTAACCAAATCTGCTTTCCTTTGACTGTGGTTTTTGTGTGTGGTGGTATCAAGAGCTGACCTGGTCGGTGACTGGCCCGATGACTTGGGATCTGGAGTTAGACCCAACAGGAGGCCCCATGCTTGTTTTGTTGGTCTGGTCCATTACAGGTTGAGTTCCAAGCACATGCTGGTGGCGCAGCGGGTTTTCTGGTGGAGAATATGGGGGTTTTTGCATGCAGGTGGGAGGCATGTTGGCAGAGTGATGTGATGAAGACAGCTGCGGAGGAGACCTGCTTTGTGGCTTATGTTGTTCTCACTTGTCATCAAACTTCTACTCTGCTCTGGTGAGACTCCACATGGAGTACTGTGTCCAGCTCTGGAGCCCTCAACGTAGGAAAGACATGGACCTGTTGGAGCCAGGTCCAGAGGGGGCCACAAAGATGCTCCGAGGGCTGGAGCCCCTCTGCTGTGAGGACAGGCTGGGAGAGTTGGGGGTGTCCAGCCTGGAGAAGACAAGACTCCAGGGAGACCTTAGAGCCCCTTCCAGTCCCTAAAGGGGCTACAGGAGAGCTGGGGAGGGACTGTTTACAAGAGCATGTAGTGATAGGACGAGGGGGAATGGCTTTAAACTGGAAGAGGGGAGATTTAGATTAGATATCAGGAAGAAATTCTTGACTGTGAGAGTGGTGAGACATTGGCACAGGTTGCCCAGAGAAGCTGTGGCTGCCCCATCCCTGGAGGTGTTCAAAGCCAGGTTGGACGGGGCTTGGAGCAACCTGGGCTTGGAACTAGATGATCTTCAAGGTCCCTTCCAACCTAAACCATTCTGTGATTCAGTGATTCTTTCTCATAGCCAGTCTTTTCTCCTTTTGAATTAATAAGAGGGGAAAACAGTGCCAAATTCCTCTTACAAATTCTTGTTTATAGTTCCAAGTGAGTTGGGCAGTGATGTACATAACTGAGTGGAGGGTTTAGCCTTTTTTTTTTTTTTCCATGTTACGTGGAAATACTGCAGAAGAGGAATAAACTGACAGGGAAGACTGAGTATTGTTGGTTTATGCGCTGATAAGTGACCCATTCAATCTATTATGGTGACGTTTGGAAGCACAGCACTGAGTGAAGAAAGTGGGATGGGGATAATGCAGCTGGACGAAGCTGGGCAGCGGTCTGCAGGCAGAGCCTGGACTCCAGCCTGGCAGCGGCTGCTGGAAGATAATCTGGCATTCATCAGATGATTGAAAAAAGATATGTTTCGGGGAGGAAACGGAGATACCTGGTAATAATTTTAGAGGACTAGATTCCAATGGTAGGGAAAGATAACTTTGTATTCCAATAAGGAAGGACTTAAATGGAAAAAGAGCCTTGCAGTGAATATAGAATTATATAGAGTAAGTGACTTGAAATTAAGAATTAACCAATGTTTGAGTTAATTTTTTTTCATAGAGTAACTCAAAAAGGGAAGATGCAGTTTCTTTAAAAAGCAGGCAGGTGAAAATAAACCTGGCTTGAACATGTCCAAGATCTGTAATCTTCACTGGATTTGAGAAATGATTAGGTGGTGTGTATTGTGTGGCACTGCTGCTGTCCTGTGTCATGTTGTGGTAAAGCCACGAACGGTGATATTTTGGTTGCGAGATGGAATCAAAAAGGTTGTAGAACTTCATTTGATGTTATTCAGGAGGGTCCAATTTCTGGAAGATTGATGCTTTGTTCTGTACCGCTCTGTAGTCCAACCATCGCGATATTCCAAATGACGTGATATATATATGAGCTTTTGTTTTCATTTCTGTAAGAAACAGAGCTTTAATGAGAGTTCTTTTTTTGTTGTTGTTTTGTTTTCCTCACAGAGAGAGCTCGATACCACAGCAACAATATTGGCTAACCGGCAAGATGAAAGTGAGCAGTCTAGGAAAAAACTTATTGAGCAAAGTCGCGAGTTCAAGAAAAACACTCCAGAGGTAAGGAGAAAAGCTGTTCCAGTCTGCCGAGTGTCTTGCAGTTGTGTGTGGTGTTAGGGCTCCTTCAGTGGGGTTTTTTCCTAATAGTTTGTTTCCATGATTTTCTTGTATGTGTTGCCAACTCCACCATCTTAACTAAGACTTCTTATCTTTGATGGCTTTCTCATCAGGCCGCTTTTGCATTCCGTAAATAATGAAATATGAGTTGATGTTTTTAGAGGAAGTATGAACACCGGCCTTCAAACAGGCTTGCTCTGAATTTTGTAATAATGTAAAACCTGGAGAATTGCAAAAAAACCCCACCAATTCTTTGCTAATCCAAACTCTCTTAGCACTTGGATGTAGAAAGTGACATTTCGCTGCCTAAATAAATCTATATCAAGGGCATAACTTCAAAGATGCTCATTTTTCCATCAAAAATCAAATTAAGTTTTGCTGTTGATTTCGCTGGAAATGCAACAAGGTCAGTGCTGAGCTCTTCAGCAAACTCCGCTTGGAGGATGTGCATCGCAGGCAGCAGGTGGTGCGTAAAAGGTGTCAGGACCGACGCTAGGCGAACTCGGAAAGGTGGATGTTGCGTGTGGGAAGCCGGGAGCGTTTGAACTCTTCCGTGCTCGTGTTAGCGCGTGCAGTGCGTGTGTCTGCACGTGTGTGCATAACTGTCTAGAAAATACATATAGAATGGTTAGAATTGGAATAAACTGATTTTATTAACTGTAGTGAATGCATAGCAATATGTAGGGCTTTTTTTGTTGTTTTTTTGTTTTTGTTTTTTTTTGGGTTTTTTGTTTGTTGGTTGGTTTGTGGTGGGTTTCCCCCCCCCTCCCCCGATGATTGCCAGCAATCTGTTCATCTGGGGATGTTCTAGGGTTTCCAAGCCCATTCCACATAGCCGATACGCAAGTATCGGGTCCTTCCAAGTATCTTCCCAGGAGAAAAAGCAGCAGGCAGCTTTTTCTAACCTTTACTGCTGCTTCTCAAGTAGCAGATGCTGCTTTGCTTCCTCGTGGTACAGAGGGAGAGATGCTGGAGGAGTCTGACCCGGAGATCAGAGAGGGAATGTCGGAGCAGGAGTGACTTACTGGGAAGGGGCGTGTTTAACTGGTGCCCTGAGGAGGCTTTGCGGGGCAGAAATCAGTTCTGTTTGTGTGAAAAAGAGGAAAATTTGAGGACTGCAGCTTTGAAAGAACAGAACTTTTTAAAAAGGAGCAGAAGAATGAGGAGAGCGAATGCAGTAGCTGCGAGAGGGTGAGGAATGAGTTGATCCCCTTTGCAGAAGAGAGCAAACCGTGGGCATGAAGGGAGGAAGGAGAGAAGTGGAAGAATGTAGAGGATATAGGAAATTGTACAAAATCCAGAAAATAAATAGATTTCTGGGGCCACATTTTTAAATTGTTTGCTGGAAGCTTAAGTTCATTCTATGAGACTGGAGTTTCCTGCTACCTTCCTTTTTTTTCCTCTGAGGGAAGTGAGGGATTCTTCAGAACGGGGCTATAGCTGCCAGCTCCGAGCTGAGGGCGTTTACAGGTTTGCTTCAGGGTGGCTTCTTTTGGCCAATTTTATTTTTATGGAGCAGAAGGTTATTGTGGGGACAAAACCCACCCTGAACACTGCGTTTTTAAGTGCATCGTGAGAGGGCCTTGGTCACTCGGTGGGAGTTGATGTGCAGAGGAAAATGATATCCTCTGTATAGACTTCAAGAGATACAGTGAGGAAAATGATGCGCAATTAGTTCTTTCCAGTGAGCAAGACAGGGAAGTGAATGGCCCCTCTGTTAAATCATTTTATGGTAAGGTTTTAAATATACTTTTATAAGATATAATTCAGTAACCTTCCATATAATATTTTGGAGGAGAATCGAGGTGTTTTATTCATCCAGGAACTAGGTTCAAACCAGTGGCTCTGAACATCCCCAATGTTCAGGGAAATTTGGGTCTGTGCTAGATTCTACATCCCGATCTTGTGTCCTGGGACTCCTATGAAGTCACATTCCTTTATAAGGTTGCATGGATTTTAAAATATTCTTTCCTTCCCTGCCTTCTCTGCTGCGATGTTCTTTCTGCAGCTTTGTTTCTGAACAGCAGCACAATCTAACTCCTCTTCTTTCTCTGACAGAATTAAAAAATGAAAACAGGATCAAAAAATTAGAGGAAAGCATCTGAACTGTAATAATAGCCAGCTGTAAGAGACGTGATACGCAGTTCCCGCTCCCAGAGGCGTGGGGGAAGTAGCTCAGATAGAGAAGGTCTGATAGCACATCTCTCTCCCCTCTCCCTCCTCTCCCTCCTCTCCCTCCTCTCCCTNTCCTGTGCTCAGCACCCTTTCTCTCCCCTCTCCCCTCTCCCCTCTCTCCTCTCTCCTCTCTCCTCTCTCCTCTCCCTCTCCCTCTCTCTCCTCTCCCTCTCCCCTCAGACATGGCTGTGGAAGAGGCAAAACCGGAGCCAGGCAGTGTCCGGCCGTCTTTGCTGGAAAACTTCACTGGTATTCCTCTTTACCCTTTGGCAGACCGTTGAAAATTAGCGGGCAGGATTATTAATTACTCGACCTGATTTTTTCCAAAACTGCAACTTTGAAAACCCACCCAATGTGGTGAAAACATCCTTGAGGTGGACCGGAAAGGCACAGTGAGCCTCTGGCATTTCCAAACTGATACGCTTATGTTACTAAAACATCAAAAGTGCTCTTTTAATAACAAAAAAGAGTTCTGTAGTGGAAAACTAGCTTGTGTGCAGAACCGTTCTTCAGATAAATAAATAACCCAGTGTACAGCTTAATTTAAATTTCCACGATGAAGGAACAACTTTCTTGGTATAAAAAAAAACCCACCCCAAACCACAAAGATGGAATTGTTAAATGTAACAATTTGTTTCAGAATCCTACTTTCCATTTTCTTTTTCATTCTGCATGCATCCCTGTCAGCGCCGCAGTGGGTTAGCCTGTTCCAGCATCTCTTTTCCGCTGCTGTAGCCAGTCTCGCCGTAAATCAGGAGACGAGTGTCGATTGCCGTGACTTTCCTATCCATTGCTGTCCTCTGGACTTTCCATAATGTCTGCTGCAAGCAATCGCCTGTGTGGCAGAAAAGGATTCGAAAAAATTACTGATGAAGTTGGGGATATTTATACTTCTGTTTCTTTTTACTTTAAAAAATGTGACAGATCTATTTGGGTCAATTCTGCCTTCCTCGCAAATTATCAAATTGCCGCAAAAGAAAGAAAATATTTTCACGTTTATAGGAATGGCTCTAGGGTTTTTGGTATTTAGAAATGTTAAAATACTATTTCTGACTTGGCATACTGGGAGACGACTCTGGGAAGAAGTGTCTCATGTTTGGGAACCTTATGAGAACAGAAAATTCGGTGGTGGCTGTTACATGCAGAAACTTTTACAAAGGCTTTTTAATTCCTCTTATTGCAAAAATACTTTTTACCTCTTCACGCCTTTTAAGAGGTCGCATAAGATCTGCTGCTCATAGACGTTTTGGGGTATTTTCAGTCTCAATTTGGTTCATCCCAAGCAGGTAGTGCGGACGGCTGAGACTGTTCAGGAGATTACATTACAATTTTACATGACTGTTACTTGGAAGACATCTCAGAATATATATCATGTGAATGGCCGTCCTGCATCAGATTATTATTTTCTTATGGTGATAATTCCTGAACTATGGTGACTAACTGTCATACTTTTGGGGTACTTTAACCTCTGTGAAATTCTTGGTCTAATTCATCATGTCCTCATCTGCCAGTTCTGGGGTGAATAAGCAAATCTTTGAATGACCATCTTTTGAGAATCTTTTTTTTTTTTTTTTAGTCTCAAAATAGTTTCAGTTGCACAGGTTAATTTTTGGCACAAAGTGAAGATACTTCCTAATATTGATCACTTTGCCTTTGTCGCTACCAAGATTCCTACTTGAGTAACTACTTCTACCTGTTTCTGTTCTCAGGGTTGAAAAGTGCACCGAATGCTTCCAGTGGTGCGTACTTTTATCTGGTCAACAACAATAGTGAAAAACGTCAGAACACAAATGACGGAGTAAGCCTAGACTTTGTGAATCAGTCATATGGAGTTGTTAAATACTCGCGGGGAGGGAAGACAATAATACTTAAGCCTGTTTAACCTATAACTCTCCACTGCCTTCCGTGATGATTTAGCCGTGCGAACTAGCTAATCGCTGAGCTATGCCGGTTGTCACCAGGCACACGGGCGTTAAACTGAGCGCGGGGTCAAGAGACCAACCGAGAGCCCCGGCCCGGCTGCTCGCGGGCAGGACAACCAGATCCTGGTTTTCTAATGGGAGAGCAGGACTGCTAAAAAATCAGGCAGATGTGACGCCCCTGCATAAAACATAGATTTGGATTCCGGAACTTACCCTGGGAGCCGTACTTTGGTCACTGTTTGGGTTGTTTCCTGATGGTAAGTTGGACGGAGGATTCCTCACTGTTGTTGCCCTTTGCTGTTTCTGCGTTGCGAATGTGCTCCATTGGGGAGATTTAGAAACTCCAGATTACCATTAAATGCTCAAATTGACATCTGTGTTTTGTAAAGCAGATTAAAGACTGGATCGGCAGGGTTAGGGAAGGACGTGGGAGAACCTTCAAACATAGACGGCATAAGTATGTTCTCCGATAAATAGCTTTAAAATGCCCTGGAAAATTGAATATTGGAAGGTGCCAGAAAAGAAAACAAATGAGCGTACGAAAGGCATATCTTAACTCTGACCGAAGGGATGTGGCTGCCCCCTGACCCCAGGCACTTTTGCAAATAAATACAAGTTCTGCGGTGTGACAGCGATGTTGCCGCCGAGGACCACGCGGTGCTGCGCTGGTGTGTGTGTGTGTTCCGCGAGCTCCGGTGTATGTTAGCAGAAGCCGGTACAGCCACGTTCCGTGCCCGTGCGCTGTGGGTATCGTTTCACATGACCGGTTCTGTGCTGCCTTGGTTGGTCTCCAATGAGTGACGGTACCTGCCCGCGCAAATCCTGGCTTTCGTTGTTGCCCGTGGTACCTGAACCATGGCCATCGCCCCCGTCCTGCTCCGATATGGTATGTCTCTGCAGTGCCACTGCTGCCACAGCGAAAGAAAAGATGAGTCTGTAGAACTTTTTGTAACAAAAGTGAAAGTTTTATTCATGACATTACATATTAGGGTGATGCACATTTTTAAGATCTATGATTTTTTTTAAGGAAAAAAAAACCCAACAAACCAAAAGACACTCTAATTGCCAGTCATAACTAACTAAAGGAAATGAACGCCGTTACTATGCAAGGGCTCAATTTTTTTAAATTTAAAATTTTTAAATTGTTAGTCTCCAGTGTTTCTGGATCATTCTATTGAATTATCCAGTCTCTACAGCAAAAGATAATCAAATCAAGCTTTAAAAAAAATGAATATTAATTCTGCTGGTTGAATTAGTTCTTGAAATGAGAGGAGTATTTTTCTAATTGTTGGTAGTGAATTGTCATTGGTTCCTAACAACTTTGCACAGTCAACTGTGGTCTAGCCCGTGTAACAAAGTGAAAATAATAATATGCCCAGAAAAACTACTGAAAATCTACGGTCTGTTTGAGAAAAGTTCGTGCTCTCGGTGTCTGTGTACATAGGGGTGAATATTGATTTGCTGCCATCTAGAGCTGGGTTGTTCTAGTCCCTTTTTTTTTTAAATATTTTTTTTTAATTCACTTTCCCAGTGTGCCTGACAGTACGTGGTGTGTGGCTGTTCCTTCCTCTCCTTCACCAGGAACATACGGGAATATTGTTAATTTGGGGTCCTGACTATGGGAGAACATACATGACATTTATGTAAACTTTAGTTAGCATAATACAACTAAATGCAGTTAATACAATTTGTAAATAGTAAATGTCTCAGTGCGTGGTAGGGAATAAAAAAATACCACCTTTCTGTGTATTTCCTGATTTATTACTTAAAAATTATTTCAGGAAAAAGATGAGGAAGAGAAATGCTGCTTAAGTTCTCCCTTTCTTCTCTCTTCCCGTGACTTTGAAAAGGAGATTTTAAGACATTTTTGTTAAGAAGAAACGAATTTGCAGTTAAGCAGTTTGTTAAAAAATAATATTTTTTTATTAGTTTGTATAACTCAAATGCAATTATCAACATTCATTTAATACTATTATAAAATTGTTTTGCATCTTTAAAAATCTTCATATATTTAAAACCTTAGTCAAATGCTAAATACATAGGATACTCTCCTTAGTGAGTTAAAACATCACTATTTCCTTCCATAAAAAACCAAAATTATAAGAACAGAGAAGTATGACGTGCGGGCTTGAAATGAAGATGAATACCTCTTCTTCAGGATAATGATCCTTAGGTGCCGTGCCCTCCCTTGCGCTGTTTTTATTGAATATTACCATTTTCTGAAGAGGTTCTCTTTGCACGGTAAATGATGTTTATGGGAATTTGTGCTACATGGGCTTGTTATTTCGAAAGCTAAATGAAGTAGTATATTATTATTATGTGACTTTTTGCAGAAAAATAAGATAATATACCTCCATGGCTTAAAATGTAATCTAAAACCTAGTCTTGTGGAGTCATTTAGGTTAAATCAGATCAAACCTTATCCGGGAGGTCCCTGATTCATGAGTCCCCAATAATTTTATTGTCATTATTTAATACGCATTTGACTTTAGCATATTCTAATTGTTAATAGGAAAAACACCAGTGTTTCTGACATGCTTTTCTATGTTATGATCTCTTGCTGCCTTTTCACTCTGCTGGAACTAAGGGAACAATAAAAGAATTATAATTCACAGCTGTATTTTTCTGGGATTCTCATAAAACTGACCTCCATTTTTCTGCGCGTTGACCATTCTCACCACTATAATTACTAAACATTATTAATTTTTTTCTTTTAAATTGTCTTTATCACCCACGAAAAGCTAAGCCAGAATCTCTGGCAGCTGGCATCTCCCCTGCTATTTGCTGTGCACACATCATTTGGTGCGCACGGTGGTTCTCGCCAGAGCTCAGTGCGTTGAGGAACAGCAAATCCAAACCAGAACAAACCTTTTTTAACACATAAACCTTTCTCTGGCCTAAATTGCCTAATTTTCCTGTGGTGCGATATATAGTTGTGACTCTTCCCCCCCCTCCTCCCCTAAGCGCTGGCGGGGTTTGCTGGCGGATCTGGATCTGGCATCCTCGGTGGGGTAAAACTTGGGTTCTGGTTTGTTTTCCGCGAGTGAGCGCTTCTGCGTTCCTCGGCAGGGAAGGGATGGCAGCAGAGGCTGCGGCTGCCCGCGGCAGCGACCTGTGCCGTTCAGTAGGAGATAACAGGGCTTGAGAAGGCCCCTCTACAAAATGAGGCCACGTTTGGGGATTACTGGTATGTAGGATTTCACGGGGAACTGTGGTGCTGTACGACAGCATTTGTAAAGGTGTGAAATTTAGGAAAATAATGCCCTTGACCTGCAGAAGAAATGATGGTGCGTTATGTGTTACTAGGCAGAGAAGTTTAATTTGAAGCCTTTTTTCTGAAACAACATGATCTAGGGCACTTTGCGTTACTGTCTCTGTCTCAATTTTCTTTAAAAATATCCTTAAATCAATTTTCTACAACACATTTACCTCAAAAGTCTTTTTATACGGCTGAAAATATATGGGTGATTACTTTATTCAAGAGTTCCAAAAATATTCAAGAGGGAGACACATGTGATTCAACCAAACACGTTACAGTAGTTGAAGAAATTAATTACTCTGAAGTCACATGCTCCTAGCAACTTAGATTTATTCTATTTAAGCATTTTTCTGGTTAAACATGCTTGACAGTTGAAGAATGCGTTTTTCTTCTAGCAACGTCGGTTGCAGGGATTGGATTTCGGTCGTGTCAAGGGTGCCGTATCGCCGTCGCAGAAAAGGAGAATAGGGGATATTTTTGGTATTACCGGGGTTTACAAAGGGACACACTTGTAAGCAAATATTTACAGATTAATCTCTTTTGTTAAATGTTCGATGCTTCTGTGAATTTCTCCTGTCGCTGAGAGTGAAACAATGCAAAGCAAATAGTTTGTTTTTCTCCAGTCGTACTCGCCTTGGCTTGAACTTTCCCGGGGTGACCCATTTGGAGACCGGCCAGAGCCAGCCACCGGGGTCGGGGCTCCAAAAAGGGAGAACGCTTTCAAGGTCAGAACTTGAAGGAAAAAAAAACCCCTGGTCTTACAGGGCATTTGTCACCTTTCCTCCCAAAGAACGGTTGTAGTTTAAATAAGTGTGTATTAAGACTAATAACGTGATTTACTGCATGCACCGGTGGCTGCTTTTTAAGGGAGAATATTTCCAGTTATGTAGCTGCAGTAGCTGAGGTTTTCTCACTGTGGTACCAACGACTAACAGCCGTTCTTACGTTCTGTGCTACATCACGCCTAAAGGTAAGTGTAAAACTGGGACTTTAGATCACACAAAGACGAGACTGAGTCCTCTCAAGGCAAGTCCGAAGTTCAGTTCCTAAATTTTTTTTTTAGCCATTCGAACAACACTTTGACTTATTTTCAAGATTGAACTTATAAAAACCAACAGGCAAGCAAGGTTCCTGCTCTTCCTTCCTATGTGCATTAACCAAAAGAAGAAATAATTAAGCATCTTCAATTAGTACTTTTCACTTTGTGAACAAATATGCTGTAAACCTACTTCAGTTCATCTGCTGGACCACCTCAAAGTCATTCAGGTGTAATTAAAGGAACATGTTGTTCTCATTAAAATTATTATGTTGTCATGAATAACTCTTTTAATAATAGTTGCCAGTTACGAGAGATTCTTTTCATTGCTCTGACAGTGGATAAGTGAAAAGTTGGATCTGCTTGAAACGAGCAGAAACGATTAATATGTGGAGTGAAAATGCTCACAAAGTGACTGGGTTACAGATTATAGTTGTAAGATTTTCTATTAAAAAAAAAACAACCAAACAAATGCCCCGACTCTCTGTAGGACCGCTCTTGTATGGTCGATTTTGGATGAAGTCTTGAGGTAAATGTTTAGGGGAGAAATTTTTGTAAAATGCTCTTAAAACCTGTTTTCTTCCTGAAATTTTTAGTATGTTTTGCTTGCTTAAAACAAAACCAAAACAAAAAAAAAACCAAAAAGAGCTTTCTGGTAACCATTTTTAAGTAAATTAAATGACATATGAGAATTAGAGCAGTTGAGAGTCATTTTTATTTTAGAATTCTTTTTGCATTAACACATCTACAGTGTTGATGAATATATGGAAAAATGAAATTGTGCTTCTATCCTGCCGTGTCTCCAGTGTGACAATAAATCAACTTTTTTTCCTTTTAAAATGTCTGGCCTTGTAATTTATGTTTGCATAACCCATTACTAAATTCATAGTAGGTGTTTTAGTTGGCAGGCACAATTCCAGGGATTCAGTGGACCTATTTTAATACTGAGCTTTTGTTACTGTTCATAATTATGTGTAGAAATACATGTATTTTCTTAATTGTAAAAACTAGCTTGCTTTAGCTTTGGATCTCCTCTTACTTCCTCAACACAAATTGTGCTTTAAATCTTTGAAAGAATTAGTGCTCTTTAGATTTGAAAAAAGAAATAGGTTTACCAGGTTGGTTTTTTCCATTTTTGAAAAAACAAAACGCCAAAAAAAGTAATAAAGTACAAGAAGTGGAGTTGTGCTGCATCCCTGGTACTATTTATAGGTTTTGAGCATTCTTTTATTTTATAGTCAAGTTGTAAATATTTAGGCCAGCATCAAGACAGTATGCAAATAAAAGAAGTTTTATTAATAACCATTATCTGGACCCTGGTAATAAATATGTATGACTCACATAGGAATAAACCCACCCAATAAATATAAAAGCCATACAAAACCATTAACAATTTTTAATGGACTTGCAGATGGCATAATTTAATGCAACTGTAGTTACTCAGGTTCCAACTCCTGTAACTATTTCTCATCTGCTTGAAAGCTTTCATCTGAAATACATTGCTACCATTCATGATTCCACCTTGTCTCTGTTTAAAACCATAAAATTGCGGTTTCACAGGTTTTGAAGCACTAATGCTTATTTATGGCTATATTTCTGTATTATTTTTTTTTTAACTGAGTTATTAAAAAGAAAGTTTTTATCGGAAGGTGCAGCACCGGACCAGTGCTCAGCAGTAAAGCGGGGGCTGACTGGTCCACTGGGTTGGAAATGAGTTTAAGCGTGTGCTGTGCTCATCTTAGATGGTTTCCGTAACACACGTGCCGGTTTCGGCAGCAAATGATACAGACCGGTATGCTTGGGGGGGGTCAGTTCATTGCTCTTAAAGATTAAAGCCATTAAGGACCAGCATGAGCACATGCCCTTCTCCCTGGAAATGGCTTTTTATATCTTTTTTTAATTTCTCTGAAATACGGGACGCAATGAAAACTGTCACCTGCTTTGGTTCGTGAACAGAAGCAACCGGTTTGTTGAATTGGCTGATGTAGATACAGCGTCATCGCAGCTTGTCAAAACTTCTGCGGTGGTTTTCTGTGCGTTTTGTTTCCTACAGGGTAAATAACGGCGCTTTAAAGCGTTACGGAGTGTATGTCAGGCTCACCAGTTTGAGCGTGGGGAGGCATCGGGGACCTTCTGACGGGCGAAGGAAGTTCTTGTGTGTCGCCTGAATGCTGATAAACGAGCTGGTCTGTGAGGAGAGGGACTTGTAAACGTTCTGGAGTTTTAAAAGCTCGTTTTAAACCGAAGCTTTCACTTAGTGCGGGATAGCGGCGGGAGTGCTTTTTTAAAAACACCCGAATGTGTTAAGACCTCTCAGCCCTGTGTGTCAGAAGCGATTTGAGCACCCAAGAGCGGAACTCTTACGCTCTTTCCGTGCACTTCAGGGAATGTCTGCACCTGCGGCGTGTGGCTTCTGCTGCTGTGACCGTGGCTCTCCCGTGCGGCTCCGTGTGCCCCCGCGCCGCTGCCCTGGGCTGGCAGAGCCTGTGGGTCCCCCTGAGCCCGCGGCCTGGGGACTGTGCCCTGCCGCAAGTGCGGGACGCCGCGTCCCCAAAGGCTTGATCAGACAAATTAACCTATTAACCGCGAGGTTTGCGGTGAAAACCCAAAGCTGGAGGTGGGGTTGGGGCTGCAGTCGCCTGCGCCACCTCGGCAGGAGCCAGGTGACCCTGTGTCACCGCAGCACCCGTCGGAATACCGAAATCACTTGGCTGTCTGGAGACACTCTCTGTTGGTCCCTGAGCAGGCGTTGCCGAGCCTGCCCGGGGCGGGCAGCGCTGCGCTGGGGGGTCTCGGGTCAGGTTTGCACATCCCTCTGCCACAATCCACTCTCACTTTCCAGAGGAGGGGATTCTGCCCCTCTGCTCTGGTGAGACCCCACCTGCAGTACTGCGTCCAGCTCTGGAGCCCCCAACGTAGGAGAGACATGGACCTGTTGGAGCCAGGTCCAGAGGGGGCCACAAAGGTGCTGTGAAGGCTGGAGCACCTCTGCTGTGAGGACAGGCTGGGAGAGTTGGGGGTGTCCAGCCTGGAGAAGAGAAGGCTCCGGGGAGACCTTAGAGCCCCTTCCAGTCCCTAAAGGGGCTACAGGAGAGCTGGAGAGGGACTTTTTACAAGGGCATGTAGTGATAGGACAAGGGGGAATGGCTTCAAACTGGAAGAGGGGAGATTCAGAATGGATATTAGGAAGAAATTCTTGACTCTGAGGATGGTGAGACATTGGTGCAGGTTGCCCAGAGAAGCTGTGGCTGCCCCATCCCTGGAGGTGTTCAAGGCCAGGTTGGACGGGGCTTGGAGCAACCTGGGCTGGTGGGAGGTGTCCCTGCCCATGGCAGGGGGTTGGAACTGGGTGATCTTTTGAGGTCTTCCAACCTAAACCATTCTACGATTCTAGCAAAAATCAACTTGAGCCGTTGGTTCTTGTGAGTGGACAAAGGTCTCAACGACAGGCAGCGTGTGGGCAGTTCTTGTGCCACGTCGCTGAGAAGAGAAGGAGAATGCTCTGATTCTTGAAGTGCATTTCTCTTCCATATTAGAGAATACAGACAGAATACATTTCTAGCTTAAAAGGAAGAGTTGACAGCAGTAAAAGTTAACTCTGTTTTGGCACGGTTTCCCTCTGTGCTGTGGTACTGTGCCCTCAGCGGGGACATCTCCCAGTGCTGGTGTCCCATCCGAGCAGTGTCCAGACGGGAGGGGATGCTGACCAGATCGGTAATGGTATCACACACGTGAATGCCGAAACTCGGCTTAAAATCAAGAGTTGACTGTGGGCACCAGCCCACCGCAGCCGTGCAGCGCTCCCCGAGCGTGATATGCCTCTGATCCACACCATCTTCTGCAAACAGCACACCACCCTGCCCACGGCGCGCTTGCTTCAGCCGGGCGGGTAAAAGAAGGGCAGCAATAAAGAAATGAAGTGCTGCTTTGTTAGCAAAGGGAAGAAATTCTTAGTAAAAAAAAAAATAAAAAAAAATAAATCAGGTAACTGGTTGTAGTAGTTCTTCAATTAATGCTTGGTAAAGCAATAAGCCAGTTTAAAATGTACTTTCAGTTACAGGAAAAGGCATCTATTAAGCTCACCTGTTGAGAGGATTATCTCTGCTAAACACACTCATTTTACATGAGACCGAAACAGATCCTTAAAAAAATTAATACTGAAATAGGTTTACAGCCGATAGAGAGATTTCCTTCAGACCTGTTTTGTGGTATGCTCATCTGCTTTTTCAGGAATTTTAAGCATTGAAGGAATGAAGTCAAAGCTGCTGCTTGTCTTTGAAATGGATGCCTCTTTGATAAGCCTCTGATCTCTGTACCCGGAGTTGTAGCAGCAGATTCAAACACTGATTGTAAAATTGGGAGACTAAAATGTAGCCACGACAGCTTCAAACGCTCTGTCTCTCTGTCAGATTCAATGCACAGGACATTGCCAGGAGTTAAAACGATGCAAAATTAAAGTAGCCTACTAAATTTACCTGCCATGGAGAATCCACAAAAGAGCTGCCACTTCTAATCCTCAAATTCGTTTCAAATTATTATTTTTTCAAATTGGACTCCCTGATCTCTTCAGCTCAAGCTGTTGTACAGATTTGAAAAGCTGTCTCTTCTTGTCAGATCACTGGTTTAATAATAATAATATCTTACGTTTATATAGTCCTTTTCATCCCGCAGCTTCCTAAAGTGCTTTACAAGCTCCGTATATACAGAATCGTGCAACCACCTCTTGGGTGGCTGGTGCTAGTCAGCCGGAGAAGCGGCTGGCAGCTCGTTCCCCTCGCCTTCCCCCTTCGCTTGGAAGCAGCGGGGAAAAGTAGAAGACACGGAGAATGGTCCCGGTTCATCCCAAGGGGATGGATGGCGCCTTCATCTCCTGCCACCGGGAGCTTAGAACCAGTGCAGGGGCATTCTGTCCACCCCAAAACTGGGGTCACGATAAAGAAAAAACATCACTGCGGTCTTGCAACCCCACTGCTGTTTTGTTTTGTCATTATTTTTTTTTATTTCAGTGTACTCGTAGTCTGAAAAATGCCTCAGTCTCTGGAATTTAGGGGAGTAAGAGGAGAAACTTTGCATGGCCCCTTTCAAAAACATACATGTGAAAATGCAGGTGCCTTGAATATAAAGCAGTTACTTTAAAAGAAAATAAATCCAAACCTCTACCTGAATATTCTTACTTATCTGTTTTTGGTGGAGACTGCACGGCCAGCGAGTTCTGACCTGGCAGTGAACACGTTGCAGTGGTTTCTTTAAACCTGCAGAAGCTGAGGATGGTCGCGCAGAACAGATCTTTGTCAAATTAGTTCCAACTCTTGAGGTAATCAGTTCTGGGAGAAGAGAGGCATTGAAGTGGGATGTGCACTGCTCGTTAGCGGAAGAGGCACAAATGAGTTGAGCCACTCTGTTCTGGTTTCTGAAGGAAAAAAGGGCAAGAGCACATTGACGGAGGTTTAGACACCATTAATATCATGAGTTTTCTGTCATGATTGATCTAGCTTGCTTTTTTTTCTTCTGTAAGTACTTCATGTTACATTTTTGTTTGCCCTTTTCAAGATTGCTGATGCTGAAAGGCAACTATATTTAAAAAAACATAATAAAAATCTGTCTTCTGTGTTCCTAAGCTTAAGAGCCGCTGACACATCTGAAGACCATCCCGCTGTGGTGTGTTCATCTGCAATTTGGATCATGTCTGACCTCATAACTTTTTAAAATTATCCCGAGTTTTGTGGAGCAGACACCATTAGAGACCATTTACTGTGTCCAGATTCACATCAAGTAATCTTGCCTCCTTCCTCACCTACCGTGTGGGGGCGGAGGGGATGCAAAGAGGAAGGCTCCTCTTCTGCCTGAAGGGAAGGGCTTTTTCTTCAGTGCTTCTTGAGAGCCAGGAAGAGGGAAAGACGGAGACCCAGACGTGGTCTCAGAGGCCTTAAAAATGTGGAAAAAAAGAAAGCGTATATCCATAGACGCTAATGCTAATGGACACTTATGCTGCCTCTGGCTGTAAATTATTGAGATCCTGCTTCTCTCTGGTAATGCAACTTAATCAGAATCGGTTTTACTGCTTTGACCCCATAGGGAACCTTCTAATTTCATGTTTTTACGTTTTGTCTAGTCACTGTACTGGGAATGTTCGATTCCAGCCTCCTGGTGGCGTTTTGAAGAGACATGCTGTTATATTTACCTAAAAGACCTGGCATCACTTGTTCGTGCTATAGGTTTCTCCTGCGGTCCTTCAGGTGGTGGTCAGCTGAGCGGACGCAGTTGGCACAGCAGGTCGCAGTCCTGCGCTCTGTTGAGGACCTGCAGTGATTGGAGACGTCCCTGAGCCGTGACTGCCGCGGCGAAGTCTCCCCCGGGACACTACTGCTGGGGGCTGTCCTGTGCGCAGCGCCTCTTCCTGTGACTCCTGCACTTTGCAGCCTCTTCACGTTACAGCTTTGGTGTTTGTATCTCTGTGAATGAGGTGCGGGTGACGTTGCACGTTGCCTCCTTGCAGCCTCAGCACTTGGTGGGGTGGGTTTTTTTCAGTCCCCCCGTGGGCCACGACAGCTTTGTAGGCGGTGAGTAACCGGGCCATCAGCTCTACCGGTTGGTTTACATACACGCGTGTAAGCTGAAGGTCAGTTATCGGGACTGTCCAAATGCACGACAGTGGCACAGCATTTTCTAGCTCCTGGTGGAGGTGTTTTACGAGGCTGTGCGATGTGCCATGGCATGAGTGCTCGCCTTCCTGGCCAAACGCTGTCCCACCGATGGGAGGTGCACACTCGAGCCATCTTCTCTTACTCCAATAAGGACGGTCAGTAATTTTATACTATACCAGCTCAAAGAGAACTTGCACCTTGACGTAGTACGACGATAAGGGGAGGCATTTCTGCATTGGGTAGAGGCTGAAGGGTTGACGCTGTGCAGGTCAGCATCCTTTCTGCTATTGAACTCAAAGACACAAAGTCTGTGCATAGTTTCCAAAGAGATTATTCCACTGTCATGTTTAAATTCGGGGTTGGAAGGAGCCGGTGTGCAACAGCATGTCGATGGCGGTACCCGAGAAGATGGGCACTGGGGTGCGTTCCTTACCCGTGCTGACAGCGGGGTGAACAGGGCTCATACATCTTTCAGTTCAGTAACTGCTGTATCTTTATTCTCTTAGCCTAGTCTGCAGGTTTCTTAAAGGGATTACACTCCCGAGCCTGGGACTCAAAGCTAGTTTTAATGAGTTTGATGAGCCTGTGTAGCAGACTTTCATAGAAGCCTGTCTGTCTAAATAGCATTTTTAATAGCAATTCCCTCTGCTCGGGAGATTAGGAAGCTTAACGCTTTGAGGGCTTCTTCCCCACTGGATGGTGGCACATAAAGACAAGCTCTACTGAACAGTAATAGTCTTTGCCAAAAAATGAGTGCCGTTAGACTTAAAGTCGCAGCTCACCAGTGTTAGAGCTGTCTCTGTTCTTTGTCAGCACTGAGGTGTGAAGAGTTGAGCGTGCAAGTGAAGTGCTGTTGGATGCTCAGCTGCATCTCTGGAGGCTTTTACCCTAGAGTTGGTCACCGCCGTCTGCTGTGGAGGGTACTACCTGCTGATCTCCCATCAGTCATAATTTGCTCAAAAAAACCCTCCAGCCTTCAGGATTACTTATGAAAGAAAGTAATCTGTGAATTCATATTGTTTGCTTAAATTTCCGTTGAAATTCGTTAACTGTGAGCCAGCAAAAAGGCTCTCAGATGCGCTGCGTATGTCTGTATATTCATGTATATATATTTATGTATATGTACACGCATAAAAGTAGTTCTACTTATAGATGAAATGGGTAATGATGTCTTAGGGCAAGTGTGCTACAGTACCTCCCCAATGGACACACTTCTCCAGTAAATTCTGTGTCTCAGCAATAGTGTTAGCACATTGTTACACGTGTGAATACATGTAAAGTAAGTCTTAGAAAATAGCAGCTGATGAGGAATTTTTTACATGAGCAGTAACTGGGTCAAACAGGTAAGCGTAGATAGCACGTTTTATTGGGTATTTGACTCTTAAAACCTGTTGCTGGTCCAAAATTAAATATTGCTGTTCAGTTTTCCAAATCACTGTAATTTTGGAGCAAGGATTCCTTTTTTTTTTGTGATGAAAGACGAAAGAGATGTGGCATGGTTTTGCATGTGAGCTTTTGAAATAGTCTTTTGGGGAGATAGATTAGCTGGCAAAGTGTATGTTGTTGAACTGTTCAGAAACAAAAGTAGCTTTTGGTTAGTACGAGTGTTTTGTTGTCTTTTGTTTATCTGATCATATATTCATTTTTGTGACCTTAAAAAAGCGATTGTCTTGTCACAGACCTGGGATGAAAACCTTCAAACTTTTTCAAAAGTCCCTATTATTAAGGTGATGTTCATGTTTAAGTTCTTAGACACATTTAGTTTCTTTTTTTAAAAAAAAAATCTGCCTGCTTCAGAATGCAGTTAAGAGAAGAAGTTGGTATTTTGTGGGGTTCAGGGGCATCACTGTCTGTTTTCTGCACTTATCCCTTTAAATTACAGGATCCTTCTAGAATGTAGCCATCATAAATGCACCGCTACTTTCTGCGTGTACATATGACCTTGTACAACGTAGAAGGGAGAGGAACTTGGAAAAACCTACGCTAAAATTTTAACACGAGTTAACTGTTCTCAGTAATTAATAGTTCTACTACTGTTTGTATTCTTTTCAGTTCTATAAAAGAGGGTGAAAAAGTGTGGGGTTTTCCCCGTCAGTACAAGGAAATGCAGAATGCTTAGATATGGCATCAGCTGCAGCATTTAAGAATAAACAGATACTTGAGTGCTAACAGCATCTCTGGGTTTCTGTCTTCCTTTTGCATGATGATCTGAAGGAAGAGAAAATGGCATACAAGTCCAGACTTGTTGCTGCCGAATAAGAAAGTGTATAATTGAAACTTTGGCAGTGGTTGCCATGTCCCTTTCGTAAGTATTTGCTTTTTACCTTGCAGGATTAAAAAAATTGGAAGTGAAACACAATCAGGTGTAAATGATGTTATATAAAATCTTATTGCCAAATCTGTGCTGTTAAGAAGTAAAGTATTTTTAGCGAAACTAGTAATTTAATTTTACCAATGTGCAGACTTTTTCTTGCTCTCAGAGTAGGAAAATTGGCAATTAGTATTCCAATAACCCAGTCTAATGGAAAGATTTATCTGTTGTTAGATACATTATAATTTATACATTATATAAAACCTAGTGTGTTCCATGCTTTGATATTCTTCAATCTGATCTTTTGAAATTTGTGCCAGGAATCAGAATTTAATGTTGGAGGTAATTAAAGTCCAGAACATTCAACAGTGCATTTGTTGACTATAGAAGATAATAAAGGGAGAGCTGGTAAATATGTTGTGCTTGAAACATACAAGGTTTTAATTCATTTATTTAAGACCCTTGGACACAGTAGTCTATTAGTAAAACTTGCACGTTTTCTCTTGTGTTGACAGTTTCTAAAAGCTAAAAGACTGGCTTCTAAAAGTCAGTGAAACATGGTTTCCAACTGGCTAGTAGATGTATTTGTGGCTACTATGCTGGTGCTCCCCCTTTCCTCCTCCTGTCCTTACTTAGGAGCAAATCCTGTGTTTGTAGTATGGATTTTATACAGTGATACACGGTCAGAAGAGGTGCCAACAACAGAATGGCATTTGTTTAATAAAAGATTGAGTAAAAGGAACCTTGGTGTTTGGTCTGCAGTACATTCGCTTTATAAGCTTAACATTCTGGAGCCAAAATACGAGAAAGGTATTTAGATCTATGAGAAAGAGCTATTTCTGAGAATTGTAGTGAATTTTATTAGTTATGAAGAAATATTAACCTTAATATCAGTGGGTGGATTAAAAAAAAAAGATGCTTAGCGGATAAAATAATGACATTTATCCTTTTAAAAACAGGGTCTTGCAGGTTGGGATCTTTGGTTGGAGGCTTTCCAAAGCAGGATGACTAAGTAAGAAAAGACAACTCCCAAAGCTGCTGGGTGGAGTTCCTAGACTGGTACCAGCAAATTCCCAGAAAGGAAAACAATTGCTCCTTAATTGGAATTCTTTAATCCAAAGATTATTCACTTATCAATACTCTAAAAATATCTTAGTTTCCCGGAATTCTTAAGTATAGTGGTTGTTTGAATTGGGGTAGATGTGTTCTGCTTGTACGGTGATGGTAGATCTGTCACAGGATGCTTTCAAGTATTTCTTTAGTATTTAAGAGCGGAAAGGGAGATGAGAGGTGAAAGAAACGGAAAATTAAACGAGGTGCAGTGTAACGTGGACTCTTGACCTATAAGAAAGACTCAGAAAAGTCAAAGTGGGATCTAAAACTTTCATGTAAATTTTGGGGGGAAAGTGTCTATTTTTCTAATATTTTCCTTTTTTTATTGCTGGACTGTGTAAAATTGCATTTTTGTGACATATTCAGGTAAAAAAAGTGTACATTTTTCAGTATGAGTAGCTTGACTTGTCTTGATAGCTCTTGTAGTGTTATGCGTTCTGCTCAAGTTGTGGGTAGATGCCAGATTTTATGTATGACGTGACATAGTCAGTCCGTGTGAAGGAGAAGTAGCAGTATGTGTTGCTTTAATATTTGTAAAATGCTTTGTAGATAAACACTTTTCAGATAGAACAGATTGTCGGAAATCTGTGTCCTTGCATTAGTAAATCTTCGTGCTTTTAAAATTTCAGCTGTACCTTTCTATTGTATTTCTCATGCATGAGCTAATTAGGAGGTAGTTCGTGGTAAACTGATGAGACCGTTAACAATTGGAGATTGTTCTCCACACAAAATCAGTTACTTTATTCCAAACAAAATTCCAGGGTTTGGTAATTTATAGAATTTGGAATTTACCAAAAGTATTAGGTGTAGAAGTCCTTTTGATTGTGAAAAGTATCTTAATTACTTTGAGGAAACTTCCTAGTTGTATAAATTTGGTATTTAGTTGTACAAAATTTGCTGGTTTGTTGTTTGTCTTGTATGTACAGTTAAATTTTTATGTTCCAACTGGATGTTAGATTCTTAGGCACTTACCTTGATTTGTTTCCCATCTATCCTTAGTCATGCCAGTAAAATGCTTTCTACCATATCCCTTGGCACCTTCTTTTGGAGGAAGAAATCACTGAATCTGTATCATGAAAGTCTTGTTTGGACTTTCAGGACAGATTCTTCTCCTGGGACTACTTAACACTTTGCGAGCACTGTGTGTTTATTCTGGCCCTTAGGTTGGACCTGCCAATATAGGAAACCAAGCCAGGGGCTGCAGGAATTCCCAGAAAAAACTTCCCTCTCGGCTGTGAGAGAGAACTGTTTACAGGCGCTGAAGCCGAGCGGGGTGATTATTGAGCAGGGAGAACGAGATGGCAGCGTAATCGATAGCGGACGTGCTGCGCGGAAGCGTTCGCATCCAGGACACTTCTGTGGCAGGGGAGATGGCTGCAAGAATTGGCAGCGAAATAGTTTTGTGTCATTTTGAAAGGATTTGCTGTGTTTACTGTAGTATTCAAATTATTATAAACTAAAATTTCGCGTGTTTAGTTCTGGGCATCTGGCACTTTGGAAAGCAGGTAGTAGCTCTTCATCCAACTTTTGGTCATATCCCTTTTGTTTCACTCTTTTTTTTGTTGCTTAGGAGCAGCAAGTGTCAAACCTGACTTTCTAAGTACCTGTCTACAAGTAGCGCTGTAATTGAAAATATATACTGTAAATGCCTGTAGGATAAAAGTTTCATTTTTATTTGCTGACCATCAAGATATCTCTTAGTGGTAATTAACCCTTAACCTGAAAAAGATTGGAGCTGAGTACATTATCGATCAAGTCATAGTGTTGAACGCCATCTAAAACAGCGAGATTGTAAAAGGCAGAGATTTCAGGTACAAGGATGGGTAATTTTCCATAGCTCGCAGGACAAGATAATACCTTCTCTCTTAGGAATCCTGAGCGCGATTGAGGAGTGCTCTGAGTACCAAAGGGGCACAAATGATGTGTTTTTCGGGGAAGTGGAGCTCTTGCTCCTGACCTGCACGCGCTGCATCGACATCTCTCGTGGTTCGTTTTGCCATCTCTTTCCTCAACCGGTGTCTTTTGGTGTCGAGATTATGACTGATCAGACTGGTACCTTCGTGAGTCTCCTACAGGTTTATCTGTTCATTCTTACCAGAGATTTAACAGCTCAAGCTTTTTTTTTTTTTGGCAAGATTGATGGTGGTGTTTTCTTTCCATGGAGATGGTTAAAGTTTTGGTATTGTTTTTGTCGGGTTGGTAGTCTGAGTAATTTTGGTGGCTTATTTATAAAAGACCTTAGTTTATATACGCCCGCTTGTACTTATTCTGGCTGGTTCTCTTAAATCCGTGTAAAATAGCAAAGCAGAAATGCACAGTAGAGGAAAAACTGGAAAAACAAACCTCTGGGTAGAATCTCTGTGCTGGTTTAAGCTGATCCAACTGCAGTGCTGCTAAAGCAGACGGTCTCATCCTGTACTGCCCGCGTATCGCTATCCCTTTGCTTGTGCATAGTTTTTACATTGGTCCAATTTTATTTCTCTTTGTGCTTAGAAATTTGTTTTTTATTTAAAGACTACAAACTGATCAGTAATCCTTCTGTGGGATTATTTGCATGTGCTTGTGTAACATGTTTCTCAAGACTCGGATCTTGCAGGATAAAACACCCTGTAAAAAATTAACAAAAGTAAGTAGAGTTCCTGTGCTGTAATGACTTCTCCCCTCGCAGCAAGGGCATGGTCGCTGTCTTCTCTTTAGTCTTCTTTTCATCTGAGGAGACTGATTCTTTGGGTTGCATTGAAAAAATCAGACAACCTCACAGCTTCTCCTTTCCCCTGATTTGACCCCAACTAAAGAAAGTTGCCTGAAGTTCTTGCTTTTCTCATTGACTGAAGTGAGCAGGTCCAAACAGGACTCTTAAATTTCACCAACTGCCTTATTCTGGTTTAGCTCCATCTTATCATGTGTAAGCCTGTTATTGGCCTCAGAGCTGGAAGTGCAATATTCCCTAAGTAGAGTCATTTGGGAATGTTTCTCATAAAAGAATTGTCTCGAAGTGCCAGTTGATCAAACTAGACTTTCCATGGGAAGATGTTTTGATGAAGTTTTAACTGGGAATGATTGTTCCCAGACAGCTCATCCAACGGTGAAGGAAACGATCTGAGATGAGGTCTGGGTTGATAACCTGAATCCTTGCCTGTAACGAGCGGGATTCAGGTCAGGATCCCTTGGCTTACGTGATGCTGTGGAATGAAACAAGAGTCATCTGTGCCCTGCACGAATGATCTAACACTCATCTACTGAATTAGTTTCCCTTGTGAAAGCTTTTCCACTTGCAGCGCAAAGAGAGATTATGGCTTTAAGGTGCACAGCTTGTTCTCCTGAGTTGTAATTTATGTTGTGAAGACTTTTTCAGAAGGACATGCTAATCCTGAAGACACAAGGACTTGTAATTAAGGCAATCGCTTTTGGTTTGTGACAGTGACAAAGCAGGCACTCGAATATTAGCTTCCACCTCTCCTTCCGTGTACTTACCCAATTTTGGATGGCCGGGGGGAGGGTTGGTTGGTTCCTTTGTTCTGTTTTTCCTTTTTAATACTGAAAGGTTTTGTGGGAAGGAAGAACTGCCACATATCTCTGCCTCACTGCATGCAGTAACGCTCTGCAACAGACGTGGGACATGTCAAAGTGGTACCGAATGGTTTCCCGTCGCCATCCGTCCCCGGTAAAGACCACGGAGCGACGTGCTGGAGGAAGTGCTGGCCCCCGCGCCTTGGGCGAGACTCATGGAGCAGATACCCCGCACGCAGAGTCTTTGAATCAAAGAACAGGAACAAAGATGAAGACATTCCAGAGCAATTAACTTGTTGTGCAATATTTAAATTATTTTTAATCATAGTTTTACCTCAAATTATAATTTAAGATACATCATGTAATCACTAGTAATACAAAATGAAAATGGAAAGGGCATGTTCTTTCTTCTGAACGTTCTCCATATAATAATCAGCTAATAACTCTGTCTGCTTTAATTCAGAAGTTCCACTTGCTCAGTTTATAAATTGGCAGGCTGCTTTTTAATTCTTCTGTTCTAATTTGTTGTAACATGTATGAAATACATGTGTTAATTTGAGTAAATACAGTAAAGTTAATCAAAGGAAATGATTACAGGAGGAACCCAAGAGGGTTGCTAGTTATCGCTCAGGAAGGAGTTAGGTAGCTCTGCCAAATTAATTAAATACCACTAGTTAAAATCAAAGGTTAGTGATAAGAATCTTGTTGAATTTTGGATACAGGTGACTTGTTTTAATGGATGAAACGGTGACCCCTTGGTTGAACAGATTCAGTTTTGTTTCCTTGTAAAAGCCTAACAGGTTATTTCTTCTTGCCCGTCCTATTGCCCTTTTAACTCTGAATTTCCAGATGGATTTCCCTTAATGGGCCGAGCAGTAAAGTTCTTCTGCCTCTCTCACATAATGCTTCAAGGTTGCTTCACTGGAGGCCTCTGCGCTCGTCGCATCTCTGCGTCACTGCTAAGTGTCCCCACTCTGTTAAGAGAGCTATAATTAACTTGCAAGGCGCGAGTCAGAGGATTCGGCAAAGTGCCAAGAAATCAACCCCAATTACTATATTCACGTTGTCAGTAATGCCCACTTCACAGTTTCTACTAATTTGAAATGGCAAGTCCCAACTTCCCATAGCAAAATTACCAGTTTTGCGCTGTTCTTCTATTTTCTGCTTCTTATTCTGTTATTTTGACTCCATTAAATTACTGTTGTAGAGAGAGTTGCAAATCATCTCAGAAAATTCTCATCAGGTAATTGCAGTGATAGAGTATAAATGTGGTGGATGCGGAGTTCCAGGGCTTGTGTTTAATACAGTCAAACATAGACCAAAGGGGGGGCAAAAAAAAAGAGATGGTATTTAGGATTGATCAAAACTGAGACTGCACTTAAAAAAAAGGTTCTTGTTGGGGGAGTTAAATCTGTACCGCAATTGAAAATGTGTTCAGAAACCTGACTTTTTCTTCTTTTTCGTCCCTTTGCATACAGTAGCTTTCAGACTGTTGCAGTTGCCGTCCTGTTGATGCCTGGTTTCTTAGTTAAATCGTTCATTTCTCTTTTTTTTGGCTTCTCTTGAACGGTTTTTCTCAGACATTCCATAACCAGACTCAAACGTTACAGGGAGTTGGGACAAGAAATTACTAACTTAATCTACATGGGAGTTGGGACAAGAAATTACTAACTTAATCTACATGATAGAATAATGCATTTCAAAGTATTTTTTGGATTTCAGTGCTTGTAGCGCAGGAGGCAGAGGCACGACCTTCTGTAACCTCTGGCATTTTTCTCATCTGGAGGACGGAGTCTGTCGATGTCAGACGTGCTCTGAAACACCTTTGGTGGGACAGTGGCTGTGACGGAGGAGTTAGTGCTACTGCCGGTGCTGCTAAGGTCCTGCCAGCCCGGTCTGATCCAGCTTTGATCCTCCAGGATTCAACAAACGGGATTATCTCTTTGTAGACTTCTTTCATTCCCATAATGAGCTCCTGGTTTGTCACCTATTAATAATCTGATATGGGGAACTGAATGAATATGTTCCCCTGTACTTCTCTAAACATTGGCCTAAGGGCTGATCGTTGGGGAGGAAGTATTTTAATTCCGTGGCTTCATGTTCCTTAGGAGATAGTGGTTTTGACAAGAAGATTGGTTATGTTGGTCGTTCATTGAAACACATTCACTGGTGGCTTTTTATGGTTGTAGCTTACTTTGAATTCCTACGTCACATCCTTAGGAGTAATACTGGGGTTTAATTCCAACAGCAAAAAGTAAATTTTGTATCTTGATTATAACTTCCATTAACTACTATTAATGAAACGACCATAACTACTGTAACTACCGTGTTTTTTCACTCTGTCATTAGCCAGAGTTGATGAATTGAGTGGGCATGAAATGCAAAATTCTTACTGTGTAAAACTTTCCAAAATTAAATATTTTCACTTTTCTTGATCGGCACAATAGCAATACCTTGTAAAGAAATTGTAAAATTAAATATAAAACATATATATATTTTTAAAGACAAACAAACAAAACAAAACCATATACCCCCCTTTACACCTCCTCATTTGTGCGATTCCCCCTGCCCAGACGGCCGGCAGCGTGGCAGCCAGGATGGTTCTCTGGTAGGTGGCATTCTGCAGTTGGAGTTTCTGCCCTGCTTGACTCAGAGTAACTTCTCGTTGTAAAGCACCAGTTCCTTCCAAGCAGATTTAAACCAGTGCTGATCAAGATCTGTATTTTAAATAAGATTGCATTACCAGGGTTGATGAGCTTCAACAAAGGTAATTTGTTAGCCCAAACTGGCTGTGGCCACTGGTACATTTATTGGCAGTTTCCTTGTTAGCAAAGTGCTTTTCTGGGGTACATCATTAAAAGTATTGTAGAGATGACCAGGAAAGTTTATTCTGCAGTAAGTATTCTGAAGTAATATTTCCACATTCTTCTGTCCTTTTTAATGCAGTAACTAACTGTATTTTGTCCAACAGTCTTTCTCTTTTGCTACTAATATACATTACCAACGTCTTCATAATTTTGTCCTCTTTGACCAGATTCATCTTTCTCACTGATAACTGGCATCTTAAGGCAAGGAATATAGAGAATATTATCCAACTTCCAGAATATATATATATGTGTGTATATATATATTTTAGCCTTTTGAGCTTCGTGAGGTCCTGAGATGACCTATGGAGAAGATGATTTTTCCCAACTGCAGCGTTGCCCGGGCAGCTGCCGTTAGGGAAGCCATTTGCTTATTTGGTTTGAAAGCTTCGAACACCGGTGATTGAACTCCTGCAGCGGAGTATCGCTGCTCCCCCGCTGTGCGATGTCCTGAGAACAGCAAAGAATGTCACACACTTCGTAAAATAGAGGAGCAGTATTTCATACTGACTGGCTGCTGAAAGGGTCATGATTGAAAATGTGAAATAACTTTTAAAGTGCTGGTTCTTTCTACTGTTTTCTTTTTGACCTCGTTTTAATGATGTTTGAGAATGGATGGCTTTTATTCGAAAGGAGATTTTTTCAGTAGAAATACAGCATACTGTAGAAACAACAGAAAGTATACATAAAATACGGAGATGTTTTTAAGATAGAAGAAGGTGGTGTCTTGGATATTAATGGGCGCTGTAGATAAATAACATTTGAGTGGGAGCAGGAATAATTTTTCTTCAGTTTTAGTATCTCCTGAATAAATTTTGCACACTGATCGTATTTAGTACTTCACGCTGCCTCCCATCCAAATCCTTTTGAACTCCATCATGGTTGTATCCTGCTGGAAAAAAAATTATTTATGTGCAAGTTAAAAGATCTGCCTGAGGTCATGGCAGTAGCTCGGTAACAATTCAGATCAGGACTTGGTTTCCCTCCTATTTTTGACTTGATGTTTTAAACAATCAAGGCCACAGGTAGACGTGAGGGACGTTGCGTGGGGGCTGGATGGTTGCAAGGTGTGAAGCAGTTCCTCCTCAAGCTGTTAAAGCGAAGCAGTGTTTGTGGGTCAGACAACGTGACTGGTTCCTCTGGCCCATGCCCGGGTTTAAGCAGCCTGACCCACCTACTGGGGACCAGTACTGAGGCTGAATAACTGCAGAGAAGTAATGCAAGGGTAAAAACTGCCGGGGAGTCAGCAGGAGATGGAGCCCAGGGGCGTTTACGGGATGCCGGTAAGCTGTGAGCAAGCAGAATTTAGAAATAATGGAATTAATATTGACTCCGATGCACAGATCCAGTGCTTTGTAGGTGTGCTGTGTCTGTATGCAAGGACAGCTTGATTTAATCTTCTTTCTTTGGAAGTAAAGAGCGTGGTGGTCAGGTCTCCGTGAGGACCATGGCTCTGTGTGGCAGTGTCTGGGGGGAGAGTTGGTCAGTGGTGGCTGGATGGCGGGGGGAGACGGAGAGAGGCTGCAGTTGGTGTTGCAGTTGCGTCAGGAATACAGCTTTTGCTCGTAAAGCGGTTTGATGGTGGGAACTTTTAATTTTTTTTCTCTTCCCTGATTGTGGTTTATTCAGAAAGTGAGTTTGGGTAGCTGTGATTTATTATGACTGTCATTAAAATCAGTCTTATTTTTCAGGATCATGAAAACCGTTTGCATTGCAAAGGATATTTCTGGTAGTACGTAACGTAGCTTTCCCCCACAGTGAGCAGGAGACATGTATTTTACTGCCCCAACAGATCTTGCTTTACTTTTTAAAGAAAATGAAAGGGTTTCTTTGCAGACCAATAGCATATTTTTCACAGACAAACCCAATCTGCCAGAATATCACCAGCAAGACTCACTCAATATTGAGACCAGTGTTAAGACAGATACTGGTCTGGCAACTTTACCCCAGCTGCTTTAGTCTGGAGTTGGAATGACTGCTGTAATTGCTGATTGTACACTTATTTTAGCAAGTAAGAGATGAACACATTTTAACTGGTTTTGACCATGGTACCTCAGATGAACATTAAGTAACCCAAATGGATTTTTATCCCACCGGCTGTGGCTCTGTTGCTGCTCTGAGCGGAGCTGGATGATGGCGGTGGCCAACAGCGGTGGTCCCTTTCGGAGGGACTGTCCTTCTCCCTGCCTGGCCACGTGCTGGTGCTCTCTGGAGAAGGATTTTGCATCCAGCCAACAAAAAAAAAATCATATGGAAGAGATATTTGTTTCTGGAGAAATTGTGATAGTGTGCAACACGACAAGAATAAAGTGTTGCTCTTTCCTCTGAAACTGATTATAAAGAGGGTGGAGTTCATTGCAGTTAATTTTATTGTGTTTTTACAAGTCGTACTGTTTTTTTTCCCTTCCCTGTTTGTTCTTACTTGATTTTTGGGAGGATTCAGTTTTTGCTATTTAATTAGTAGGGAAAATATCCTCCTTTTTAATCTTGCATCATGTATTAGATCCATGTTCTGACATGGTGGAGCTTGTGGACCCTTTTAAGTATAGCTTCATTATTTATAAGGCATTAATCAGATTAATTTCGTAATAGTTTCCTGCTAATCCTGCCATTGTTCCTTAGCTCAGAACTAACGAAAGCACAATTTTAATACCCTTTTAGTTGCTACAACATCCTTCTATTTTCAGTCATATTTTTATTAGAAAGTACTTTCAAACAGTTGCTTAAAATCTTAAAATAATCAAGCAACACCTTAAAATTGCAGCACTAGATACTTCTACTGCTGATAAAAGGACAATTTATCAAGCAACTTCTCTTTTTATTAAAATCATGTTTCTTTGTCAGTTAAAATTTGTAGGAGTTTTCCTATTTCTGTATAATCTCAGTCATTGTGCCAACTAATTTTTTTCTAGCAGTGATTGTGAGGCTCACTTAAAAACGTGTTTCACTTGTGGAAAACTGTCCTTTTGGTGATCCTGATATAATTTACAATTGAAGTGCTTTAAATACTGACATGCAGCAATAAACACTAAAATCTTATATTACTTATTTTTTTGTTGTTGTTGTTATCGAATTAACCTGCGTCTGAACGTCACTTCCTTAGCTTCAGTTTGCAAGGGGCCTCATTTCTAAGATCTTTTAATGAGATTAATTGTTTTTCTGGTATTTTTTTTTTCAGTTCTGTTTTATTAAGTACTTTTCTGTTATCTGATGTTGAAATGGGCCATTCAGGACAGTTTGTGACATTACATAGCTTAGAACAGAAGCTTTATCTAGTGGTAGTGTTAAAAACAAAAAACCCAACAACTCTGAAAGTCAAAAAAAGAAGAAAAAGGGGTTAAGTTTGATTACCTGCATAGACAACCGTATAGACATCATTCCTTCTTAACTGCTGTTCATCTCATCTTCAATAGCGTTTTAAATACTCCAGTATAAATGTATATATAATTACAAAAAGGCTATTACAATCAAAATCTAAAGGTTGTCAAGCAGATTTCTGAATTGCTATACCTAAAAAGTACCTTATTTTCAGTGATGATGAAAACTTATTCTTTCTGTACCAAAAAGGATGATGGGGAACTGCTTGCATGCAGCCGAAGAACAGGCTTTTCCTCAATAGCTTATCATGAGAGGGTCATTGAGATGTCAATTACATACTTTATATTTATAGAGCACTTTTGTTCATGGAAGATTCCTAAGTGTCTCCCAGGTGCTACCATATGCATAGGAGAAGATTAATATATTATTTTTCGTTTTGAAATTGGAGTGCTTCAGAAAGAGTAGGTATGCTCGTCTGTCAAATGAATACTGTTTTCATAAAAAGACTGACTGAGGTGGAGGGAATTGTAGGATTTGCCTGGAGTTGTCATGTGAGGTTTTTCTCTGGTCTGCACATACTGGAATAATTTTCTTTCTGGGCAGGGGCTTCCCTGAAGCAGTAGCCATGCTTCTGATTGAGCTTATTCTTGTAACTGATTAATGAGAGAATGAAAGTTTAAAAAGCACTCACAACTCATTTCATTAATAGCTTATCTCCTTTTAGAAATTGTATCTATATTCTGCTTTTGAAGCACCAAATGAAACATCATTTTACAATCCCGTCATGTGTGGTTCCTAAATTAGGGGAGGTTTAATTGCTTTGAAGGAGCTCCGCAAAAATGTATGCGATTCAAAGGAAGCATTTTTTTTCTGATTTTGGGGATAGACTTATTATGTCAGCAGTAGTTACTGAGCTATTAGAGTTTGTTTTATGTGAAAGACCTACAATAGAAGTGCTGATCTCTTGTAGTCGTGCAAGTTTCCAGTGCTTTCAGTGAACAGCAGTTGAATAGATGATGCTAGAGTTGGTGAAGATCGAGATCTTGACCATCTCTTAGAAGGGATACTGTATTACACGCGGTTTGGTGGGGGATTATTTTTTGAGTTTTTGCTTTCTAGAGTCTTGCTTTGAATCTTCCAAGTGAACGAGTCTTCACTGTCTCTTCTTGGCAACTATTTCATTGACTAAAACAGTTTTTGCATGTTGCATTTTACGTGGTCCAAACCAGTTCAGGTTGCTTTGTGCAGTTAAATATGCTCTTGCTAGAGTGTGGTTGTGTTATACTGTCTCTACACACATTGAAAAAGCATATATTAATATTTTGTAAAACAGTTTTTTGTTGTTGAGGATCAAAGCTAGCATGTTAGCAAAAACTTCAAATTCCCGTCTTTTAACCTGCTGGTTAGTTTGTAGGCATGTATTCTACCCTGCTTAATAGCAACGAGCTAAGTATATCCCTCATGCTTATTTTAAGATCACAAAGCAGTTGTTGATATTTTGGCATTTAAAAGCATGTTGAATGTCTTTTTTTTAAGAAGGAAAAAGCCAGTAAATTAGTTTTCTCCACAACAGCGTTAGCAATACCATTGGAGGTGCTACACGGGGTCCTGGAAATGCAGAAAACCCAATTAGCAAGAGGTCTTGAGAGAAAGGAGGAAAAGCAGGTAGTTCTGGGAGACCGTAATTAGGGCAGATTTTATAAATATTTTTGTGTTCCTAGAAATGCCATCATGTATTATCTCAGTCAGTCATGACAATAACCAGCAGCAGGGGAGAGAGGAAGGGGAAGTGGAGAGAATTAATATACAGACCAGTAATGTGGCCATTCCTCTTTTTAAGAAGAGATGCTACACGATGAGCAGCTTAGCTAGAGTGGTAATAAATATCACAGCCTCTGTTTCTTTTTCCTGCAAGTAAGAAGCCAGTAGGAAATTACAATTTCATATAGGAAGCCTCCGAAAGGCATGATGTCCTCAGATTTTCATGTTAAATCATGCTCAGAATTTTATAGTTTGGAGGAAGTTCTGTGCCAGAATCCTAAATGCTTCGTTGTGAAAGCAGCTTTTCAAAGTAAAAAAAGAAACACGGTCCCAGATTCATTATGAGACTGTTGCAAGGAACTGCATTGTTTTTATGGCCTCGTATGCTTTGGCTCAAAATGTAGAAATCAAACAAGAGATTGTGCTTCTTATTATACAGGTGCATGAGTCAGCTTCTTGTTAGTTTTTCAAAGCCTTTTCAATTGTGCAATAAAATCATGTTGAAATGCATTTTAGTACTAAACATGTTGTTTCTCTAAAAGCTTCCCTTCAGTTGTCTCTAGAATTATTCAATTTTCCATCCACATGATGACAATTCTGTGCGGTAGGAGTTTATAGCTCGGCACCCAGATTTACCAAAGGTAAATTCTGACTATGCAGCTTAAGGTCAGATTGTGTTAATGAAAACAAAAGTGACCAAAGGAGACCTTTGCGCAAGTGTTGTTGTTGCTAGTCCTGGTCCCAGGAGATACGAACGCTTACTGGAAAGGTCTAGGTTAGAAGCAAAGGAAAATGAGATTCTTGCTGTTAGGATGTCCACAAACTCTACAAGGAAATGCATTACCCACGCCAGAGCGGAAAACCGTGTTTTATGTAGTGGATAAGATTTGATTTTTTTCTTCTTCTATTTTACAAAAAAACCCAACCCACCTTTAAAATAGACCTTGTGTTTCTAAAAAAAAAAACAACCAACACAACTTTCTTTTTACCCTGAGTGGAATATTCTAGAAAGTGTGCCTGTCTATAAATTATGCTATTAGTCTTGATTTTCTTCTTGTATGACTGAAGCAATTGTTTCAACTTTAATTCAGGTTTATTAAATGTAGAAGGTGCAAAGTATCAAAGAAGCACGAAGCTTCCCACTCCTTAATGATCTTGCTTCCTGCCAAAAGTGCATATTCTTCCACTACGTCTTCCCTGTATGTGACTGCAGGTTCAAGTTCAAATTATCTGTTGCTTAGCTGAGAGCAAATAGGTTCAGGGAGTTTTTCCTGCCAGATTCAAAACATTAATGCTTTCAAAACAAATAAATTCATTTTTCTTCCAATTAAAGAAAGAAGACATTCCTGTTTGAGCAAGGCATGAGAAATTGCAACCCTATCATCATGGTGATGAATTTTAGGATATAGAGCCTTCCTCCAAGCAGTGTGATATGCTTTAAAAAGGAGCATTTGGGAGAAAATAAATGAGCTTCATATTGCACTTGAGGAATTAACTTTCATTTTAGTGGTGGAAATTGGAAACACCAATATAGTGAGTCAGTAGTAATCAAGTAGAGAAAACAGGACGTGGCTCCACACTTCTGGATATTTAAGCATTACTGTGTCTGTGGAAAGAGGAAAGTTAGATTTATACTTCTGTTGGACTTTTCTGCAGAGCTTATTAGCAAAGTGCATTAAAAAAAAGTCTCCTCTCTAGAAGTGTTGGGCTGCTTGTTTTAGCGTTGGTATAGGATGATCTGTTTAGGGATGTTAAGTGTATACAGAACACGTGGCTTTGGTATGGAGCAGAGGGGGAATCAGCACTTTGAATTACCCATACGTGTTAAATGGAGACTTAGCTAGTGCTTTATTTTTCAGAGAAGAAGTGGGCTGGACAGAAGCTCAGGAGGTTATCTGGTCCATCGGCTGCCCTGAGTCAAGCTCAGCTATACCTGACAGATGTTTGTTTAACCTCTTAATTCCCCGTGATGATGGAAGGTCACAGACAGTTGTTTCCGGTGCTTTTAGGTCTCTTCCATTACCGAATAGCCCTGATGTTCAGCATTAATGATGCTGTACTTTTGAGTTCATTTCTCTGTATTCTGTCTACAACATGGAGAACAGGTTACCATCTGCCTCTTCGTAGCAATGTTTTACATTTTGAAATGCCATCTTCCCCATCATCTTCTCTTTCCTAAACCAGGGATTCTTTTATTCGTTTTAAGCAGAGATTATCTTGAAGCACCCTATGCTTCATTTTCCGGTCCCTTCTTCATCGCAGAACTGCTGCTGTCACTTCCTCGCCTGGTTTGTGCCTTAGCGGGGACACTGGTTTCATTAGAGAAACGATTCCTGGACAGGCTCAACTGCCCTCATGTCTTGTTTTTACTACAGGTGGTATTTCCTGGGCTTTTCATTTCCACTGCTTTGGACGTTCTCAAATTGAGCGATATCATTTTTGAAACGCAATACCCAAAGCCAGCAAGGCCTCAGCTGGAATACTTTGTCCAACGCTCACTGGAGCAGAAGAATTATTTCACATCTTATTGGCTATATGTATGGCTTTGCTCTTCTCGGTACAATATCTTCCTCCTTTGAAACAGAAGGACACTGTTGAGTCATGTTCAACTCGTGATCCAGTATTATCCCGAGATTATTTCTTTTTTTCAGAACTGCTGAGCACCCAGTTGTTCCTGCTCAAGTGTGGTCTTTCACATTAGACATATTTCTGTTGAATCTTGGGGGATTTTTGGTGGGTGTTTTTGGCTGGTTTTTTTTTTCCAGTTAATTTTTTCAGTTTATAAAGTTCACTTTGAATTGCAATCCTGTCATCTGTCAGTGTTTCTTTTCACACCAGGTTCCTGTTCTTTGCAGATTAAATAAATTTATCCTCTGTCTGTCACAGGGTTATTGGTGACAGTCGAGTAGGGCCAGATCCAGGTCAGGCACTGGAGGAACCTCTCTCTAAACACCATCTGGTGTAATAAGCAGCTGCTGGTAACTCCTCTCTGGATGACACTTTGAGGATGGAGCTACCCGGCCCATCTGATGTCTACCTTAGATAGGTGGATCTAGACCAGGTTTCCTTAGCTAGCTTATGTGTGTGCTAAGAAGACTTTGTTGAAGTCTTTCTCAATTCAAATCGTGGCATTTCCTGCTTTTTCCTCAGCCCTTAGCTCCTTAGCATCTTGAAGAAGGAAATCGGGTTGCTTTAACAAGGCTTTTTTGTGACAATTTCGAGCTAGTTAGCAGTTTTCTTCTAGGTGCTTACAAGCAGGTGGTTATTTGTTTTAGAGTTTTTCTTGATTGCTGATAAGGTGTCCAGCCTCCCTGTCCTCTGCTCCTCTTTCTGCCGCTTTAAAAATGTGCTATACATTTGGCCTTTTTGGGTCCTTTTTATGGTAACAGCTAATGTCTTGAATTAATTGTCAGGTTTTTAGCATACATAACAACAAAGTTTATGAAGCCAGGCCAGTTTGAAAATACCTGAACTCTTTAATTGACATCTTTGTAATCTGTTCCAGATAAAGTTTCAAAACCTCCCCTCTTTCTCCTCATGTTAGCCATCTACTGGCAGGTCTTCTAGTAAAGGTTGATATAAAGAGACTTCCCTTGTGCTCTTGTTGATGTCCTTTTTCCACTGTACGGTACGCCAGCAGTCCCTTCGGTTGCCCCTCCACCGCTGCTTTTTTAATAAAATGTATTTTTTGCTGCTTACTGGATTTCTTGCTAGTTTTCTCCTGTTCTGTGTTGGAACATTTCTGATTTTATTTCTAAATGTTTATGCTGTATGTTTATACTTGTCTTTGGCAGTCTCACCCAAATCTTTCATCCCTCGGGCTTTCTTCTTTCAGTTGAGGTCAGCGAAGAGCTTGTGCTTTAGCCAGTGGGCTCTTTTCACACTCCTCTTCTTTGGGGGGATTTGGACCTGTCCCCTTAACTGCAGTTATTTAAGATTCTGCCAAGCTCCTCTTAACTTCTTTTCCCCTTAGGTTTGTGTCCTCTCTCACTTAATCTACCAATTATGTGAATTTGCTACTCTTTTGTCTTGAATTGTGCGCGTCTCTCAAACCCCTCTCCTCTACCTAATCTTCCTCATTTGGAGTTGAGAATAGAATTCCCACTATAAAAGCTCCTGTATTTGTTTTCTGCTTTTGGTCATGACCAGAGGCTTTTTGGCCAATTTGTCTCCTACAGGTATCTGAATCTTGGAAGTAAATGTACTGAATCCTTGAGGTTTGAAACAACACTCCTCTTTTTTTGGTCCTTTTTCCCTTGGCTCCATCTCACTGTGCATTTTGCTCTTTGAGCAGAATCCCAGGGCGCTCTGTTCAGCATTGTGCTGCAGTACACGCTCTGAAACCTGAAAGCAGCAGTAACAAGGTGTGACAGAAGTTGATTGCCCTGATTTTTACTCCTTAAAAATGTGCAGAGTCAAGTCTGTGGTGGTTCTCCTGACACTGTGATTGAATTTACCCAATTCACTGATGTAAATACATACTGACTGTACGTATTGGAGACCTAGTTGGAGTATGTATGTATATGCATTTATTCAGAAGCTCGTTGATTATAATTGATGAAGACAAGGGGTGGGAGGGCAGAATTGATAACTTTCTGGGGGATGCTAGCAATAGATACTGTAAGGAAATTAAGTATCTTATTAAACTTGGTTAACTAGACATGCTGACAATTCCTGAATTATCATTTGCTGCTCAGTGCTTACAGTAAAGGTGCTGTTAGGAGGCACCTTCATAAGAAATTTTATAATGGTATCGAGTATCTCAAAGCTAGGAGTAGTTATCTGGAGGAAAGTCCCAGCTTTCAAGCAGTGCATAGCTGTCGTATCTCCCGGTGACACTACCACAGCAATTTCTTGGATTATAATACTCTGGTTTAACCCTGTGGCTGATGCACATGCTTAACATTGATTAATGAGCCTGAGCATAATTGTTGTTTTCCCTCAATAGCCCAATTTCTGATGGTTTGGGTATGTTGTAGAGAAAGTAGCTAAACAGGTTATCGTCTGTCAGTGGTGGTACGCAGTTGTTTGGGCAGCAATTGGTGTTGAGGTTGATGGGAGAAGCAGGCTGTAAGAGTGAGTCCAGCCATCAACTGCAAACCAGGGTATTGCTGACAATCCGTCCTCACCAGAACTCAGTCCCGCTGCTGTCGGCTTGGGAGCAGTGAAAAACAAGAGGCAGGTATTTGGAAGACAGCTTTCCACGCGTAAGGAAGGCTTAGCTCCTGCTTACTGGTGCCCAGGCACAGTAAACTGGTACAGACTTCGGGCCAGGGAGTTGGAAATAGTAGTTAAAACTACTATTAAAAGTAGTTAAAACTACTAAAACTACTATAGTAGTTAAAACTGCTATTAAAACTGCAGGAGGAGGAGGTGGTAGCCATTTGCCAGGAGACAGAAAAAGGATGAAATTAGATGTTAATTTAGGGTTGGTAGAAATGTCTGAGGACAATAGAATAGATGCTGAAGTTAGCATCCGAGATGAATTTGAGCATTTATCAGGAGACATGAAAACCGTATATAACCTTCACGGCTATGCTCCAATTTTGACTCTACGCTCCTGGTTCCATCTTCATCAATAAACCTTACAAGAAGGAGAAGGATGTTTTTATGTTAACTGCAATGGCAACTGTATTTTAATCATGCTGGTTTTTGCTTAATGTTGGCGTGATGGTTTTTATTGTATGTGGAGTAGTAAGAAATTGTACGGAAATGTTGCATTAAGTAGATGAGCAGCCCTGTAGAGTCGTGGATTCACTGCTAACACTTGCATAATTGTCCATTACTACTTCTTAAGAACAGCTCTCCTGCTCTTAGAATTGCCAGCATGGGGTCCTTAAGAACACCATTTTGGGTGGAAGGAAACATAGTTGTAATCAAAACAATGATTACCATCACATTCATTTAAATGCAGAAGGAGAAACTAATGTGTGCTCCAAAGGGATGTAAAAAATTTACAAGTAATTCCTGGTTTTGAGGTTGGGTTTCTGATGTCCATGGGGAAAAAGTTAATTTCTTACCTTTCACTTTCAAGTGAATATTTTTGTATTCATTTCTCACTCTGCATTTAAATGATGTGATAGTAATCATTGTTTTGATTACAGTTGTGCTTCCTTTCCCCTATAATGGTGTTCTTGAGTACCCCATGCTGGTAGTACTAAGAGCAGGGGAGCTACTCTTAAGGAGGAATAATGGACAATTATGGGAACATTAATGGTGAATCTATGGACTTCTTAGGACTTCTCAGCTCTTACAGAATCCTTCTTTTCCTCTTCCTCCAAGATGTAAGGTAACTCCCGAATAGTCCTATCTAATCATACAAAGTTAAATTTTGCAGTTCTCAATCAAGCTCTTGCTAACAGCAAATGGAGATCTGCCTTGATTTGGCACACAAAAGAATTACAAACAGATCTCTGCGTTCGCTCTCCCAGTCACTTGGACTTTGGTATTTTTGTGTGTAATTCTTAAATACCAAACTGCAGGAATACTCTATAACTGTCAACATAAATACAGCCTTTTTTGCCATTAGTAACGGGTGATGACATGCTGTACGAAGAACACATTCCCCGTCTCTGCCATTCTTCTCTTCGCCAGCTCTCCATCCACCCTCTCCTTTAATATTATTACTGTTGTTATTATTTTTTTGTAGCAGGCATCATATCTGGGAGCAGGGGATTAAAAAAATAATTCCATTTGGCAACAGGCAAGCAGCATCAGTACTGGAATCCTTTCTGTCCTTCAGTAATACTAATGTTGGTAGAATATTATCAGGCGGTAGTTGGTTGACTGCAGACTTGCATGTAAATAGAGAGGGCTTATTTGGTCAGTATTGTTTCTTAAAGCATTTAACTATACAGGAGCAACAACACTGCAAAAATATTCTATACATATGTTTTTAAATGCTTGTAATCCTGATTTTTATTTTAAAACCAAAAGATACTGGAAGTATAACGCATTTTATTTAGAATTATGGTGCTAGTTGGGGTGGCTGTCAGTACAAAGGCTAATGCTATTTATTAAGGTCCTGGTTTTATTTAATAGCCAGATGAATGGAACAGTTAATAAAAGAAATATTGCTTTATTCCCTGACATTTATGTCCTTGGTTTCCAATAAAGAATTGAAATTATGAATAGTTGATGGTTTAAATTGATGTTTTATGTTGAACGCTAGCTATAATTTCCCCTCTGAGGATTGTAATACCGAGAAACAGATGGTTTTTCACAGTAACAAATTGCTGTGTGTATACTGTATATAGAGCTGGCTTTCAGATCCTTTCACCTTCAGCGCCGCGCACTCACTGCGTCAGACCAAAGCAAAAGGCGGCAAGCGCGACGGAGCGCCTCTGCAAAGGGCTTCCTGACTCTTCACAAGACAAAGTAAATGCCATAGGAAACACGACCTATTTTTTCAGGTGCGCTAGAGATACGAAAGCTGCTGCTGAAACGGCTCTATTGAAACTTGGTATGAACAGCTAAGTAGTATAAACACAAAAGTTCTTGGCTATTCACCGGGTCGAAAATGCATGCTGAGTCTCAGGCGTTGCAGTGTGCTCTGGCAGGCTGGGCCTCCTTTTCTGAGGCCGTTGGAAGTTTTGGAAAATGAAAAAGAGTGGTAGCAGTGGGGAAAGGAACAAGGAAGTTTGAAGTTAAACAGGCAAATTGAGTCCAGGCCCAGAGGTTTCTTTGTGGTAGCTTCATACTGAATTTCTGAATGCATCCAGTTCGTGGTATCTTGAGGTTTTATTGACGTTTGGTCTAAAGTAAATGAGCACTAAATGCTCTTGTTTATGCATTTTTAAACTGTTCTTCAATAATTGTTACTGTGGGGAAGTAGTGCGAGGTGATTAGTGGAGAGTTTGGCAATCCACATTAAAAATACACTTTTTATAAGCTAATTATCTTGGGAAATGGTAGTAATTATCACTTTTAAATGGTCTCTACTAAGATTTACGTGTAATATTTGGATTGAGTCACTTTATGCTCCATTTAAAAGCAGAAAGAAGAAGAAAATAGAGGGGTGAAAAGGTACAAGCAAAGGGAGGGATCGTGACTGGGTCTGTGCTCCTCCACAACTTGTGTGTTGACGCCGTTGTTGGACTCCAGAGTGCTGCTCTGGACTTCCGCTGCTACTGCAAAACGGGTATTTTGCCTTTCACAAATATTTCTATGATAAATCATGTTATCGACATGCATTTAAAATACACAGGCTTCAACTTGAAAACAGCCGCTATTGCGTAAGAGGTATTAATTGCTCAAAGTTGAATGACGTAGATCATAGGATTAAATTTTTAGTACTAATTTTCAAAAGAACTCTTATTCTAAGAATTGATGAAACTGCTTTCAAAATCCTTTTCTGCTTGTGAGCTCACTACTTACTAAACCTCAGTGTCCTAAGACTTTTATATATCCTACAAGAATGGTTATTGCGTACCTTGATTGTAAACCATAATTTTTGTAAAGCAATGAAGTTGCTGGAATGAAATACCATGTTAACCAACTCTGTGTTGGTTAAGTGTTACTTACCCTAATTTTTCTGGTTGTTCTGCTCATGGCTTGTATTCAAAATAGTGAAGAAATGCATCAGGAATCCTGCCCTTTACTGTTTTCCCCTTTTGGGTTAATGTCAGGAAATGGCACATTACTGCAATTTGTCTGGCTCTGCACTTATTGCTAACAGCGATAAAGCACTAAGAACACCCAGAGTCCAGCGCTGGAGCTAAGTATGGCCATTGACAAGGACAGCAAAGGTCAGAAAAGGTTAAGATGGTTGGGAAAGCCATTTCACATATATCGACTATGTTGTTTAATAAGTTACCTGGAACCAGTTCCTAGCAGTTTGCAATACGGAGCTTAAGCAGGAAAATTCAACAGAAATCCTATCTCGAGTAACTGTAGTGTGGGTTATAATTTAAGAGACCTTGCTGGGACCAGGTTTGTAAAGCTTGTGTAACGAGAAACTTACAGTCAGGAGAATTTAGTAGTGGTCTTTTTGTCAGTAGTTTCTAAGTATCACTTGATTAAAAAATACAAGACATGGTTGTCATTAATTTTCTAGTACAAAAAGAATGTTTAGGTGAAGTTTTTTTACATAAGCGGCCCTAGAAGTGGGATCAGCCCGCAGGTGAGCCTGTAGCATTTTGAAATCGGTGCTGAGGGACATTAATAAACTTTATTTACTAGCTCTTGCCCTGAGGAATATTGCACTAACACAGCTCGGCTTAGCTTCCAGGTGAGGGAAAGATGGGAGAGAAGGTAGAGGGAGGATCAGGAGATCTGTACCTGCAGACAAACAAAAGTAACCTGCCCTTGTGTGTGTATTGTCTTTAACTACAGCTTTGATTCCCTGAAATTCATGTAAATTACATGAAAAACTAAACAGATATTTTCAGTAATGTGAAGGGCTAAAATAAGCCTGATGTTCTCCAACCATGGTCTCCCACTACTTGTTTTTCTTTATTTTTTTTTTCCTGAGGTTTTTTTTTTTTCTTTCTTGCTCCTCTTGGCCTGGAAATTTTGTCCAAGCAAAATTTGAGATGGTTGGCTGTCTGCCCAGGCTTTCTGACTGCCTGGTGCCCTGCTCTGAACAGGAAATCCCAGGCAAAGCCTGACCGCGCATGTGCGCATCAACTTGATAGCGCATGCACCGTGAGCCTAAAACGTTTTGTCCCTGACGGGAATCTTGTGTATGTGCTGCGTAGCCGTTTCAGCATGAAGAGGAGTCTCGGATGGGCTCTTTCACAGGCGAGGCTCACTCCATGCTCTCAAACTGTGTGTGCAGCACGTGTGCAGTAGGTCCAGCTTCTCTCCTGGCAGCTGCCCCAAGCAGTGCGTGTGAATAGAAAATTGCAAGCAGAAATATAATGTTCCTAGTAATGTTTGTTTTCTTTGATTCGTATAATAGTTTCGTAGGTCTGTGGATGAACAGTAACATTTCAAGTTAGTGCTTCCTTGTGACTTGTACAGCGATGGGTGTGTCAGCTCTTAAGAACTGGTTGAAGGGAGAATATTGATAAGAGATTTCTTAATCCTCTGTCTTTTGGTTCAAAACAACTCCATATCTCTGAAAGATTAAATTTGGTCACTTTGATAAGTCATTAGTGGCATGTGTTGGACAGCAGTAACCAGTTATTTTTATTTCAGAAACATAAGAGTTTATGCCAAATAAATCAGCACTCCCTTTTTTTCCTAATAGTTACATCTGTTGATGATTTATTTATCTAGGAAAAAGTACAACTAGTAACAAGTGAACATGTCTTTGATTTGCGGGTTGTGCTTCCCCCAAAAGTCTGAGGTGTGGGGGCCTGCGGCTCTTGCTGGAGAAACTGCTGTTGGCAGAGCTCTCATAGAGGGGAGACTGAACAAAACATGCTAAGCCGCACGTTTGTACATAATAAATTGGAGGTATTAGGCAGCCATACGTTGTGAGAAAGAAGCACCTTGAATTTCCATCTCCTAATCCACTTGTCTTTTTAGTACATGTACACACAAAACATTATTATAGCACTTTTTAATAAATGGAATAATAGTAGACTTAGTGTTACATATAGCAGATTATCATCTTCAGTGATTGTGTGTGCACAGCTTGCGTTATCAGAAGATTAAATGGATCTTAAGGAGACTCTGCTCCACAGTGAGATTTGATTTTCATCTGCAAGAAGGGTTCTTAAATTACTGAGCCGTTGCACTTGCGCTGCAAACGTCTGGCAGCACGAAAACCAAAAGGAGAAAAGTTTTGAACAGCTTACCTGTCTTGTCAAATCGCTCACCTTGACTGAGTAGAAAGGGCCCTATCGCTTTTAACATATGGGATGAATTATGGGCAGATTAAATGCTTCCTCCTTGACTTAATGCAGTGGAGCTCTGCGTACAGAGCGAATTGCAGTCGTGGTGACGATATCGGCGCTGTGCGCCTCGCTGGCTTTGCAGCGACTGCTAATGACACAACCTCAGCCTCTTGTAAGAAGCGCTGCTCAAAGCTACTCCCTGTTTATTCATCTATTTTAGAAACCTTGGCACAAGGGACCATGAAAACTATCACCTTACGTAAATCCTCATAAGCTATTCATGTTAGTAGACAACTTTGCTCATGCTATTTGATTCACAATCCTCTGCTCCTTTAGTTCTTTCACATATTAATGAGTTTGATCACTGCTCCATATAAATGAGGCATAATCTGAAGCTGTCAGACCTAAACTGTGTCTTGAACATACACTAAGTGAATTTATTCAAATTTCTCTTTAAACCTAGGAATATTTATAATAAAACTTGTCAGAGCTTCAGTTAACAGTTTACATTGGAAGTATTTTTGGTTGTGAAATACAAAAACAAGTCCAAAAATGACTTTGTGAGCTGATATTATTATATTTGCCTTGCATATGGAAAACTCATGTTGTGATTTCAACAACAAATGAGAAAATTGTCAAACTTCTATGAAAATTAATTAAGCCCAAACTTCTATGAAAATTAATTAAGCTCAAATGAAAATGCGTTAAAACACTTCACAAATTTATACTAATGTGACTTGTAGCAATCACAATAAAAGAGCAACAGTCTCTGTTAGGAATGCTTTTAATTTTGGTTGTGCTGCCTCTTCTGTCATAAACTGAAATTGGATATATATTGAACTGAAAACAGTGGACTCTTTTTTTTTTTTTTTTTTTTTTNGTTCCTGGTGAAGTATGCTGCGTAAAAATGTCTTCCTGCTCTTGTAAGCAGCAGCAGACTCTCCTGTTTTCTCCTTGAATGCTACTCAGTTTAGTGCCTCTGCCTCAGACTACATTTCTCTGTTCTCTTATATCCTCCCTGATACAAGACTGCATCCTCGCTGGGGCAGAGGCCAGCATGGAGGGAGCTTGAGTCTCGTCTGGATTGTTGTTTGTGTTACTGTAATAGACGTGTGTAAAATTTAGGAATACGCTTTATACCTTTAAGTGAAAGAAGCACAGAAATAGACAACATATAAAGATTGTTACATGACTTAAAAAACTGAATTTGTAACTTCAAAGAGGCAAGAAAGGCTGACTGTAATAAGAACCCGTCACAAGGAACAATAGTAGGAGCAAATCATGTCTTTTTTTTTTTAACTACTAGGATAATATTTTGGAACTGAATGAAGGCTATAGCTTATGAATCTCATTTCCCTCCTTAGCTATATCAAATGCAGAAGATGAGTATATCTCGCAAGTGCTTGTTGATGTGTTAAGAAAATTTAAGCCAAAATGAGGTGTTACGGAACTCATATGAAGAGTTTCTGTAGCGTCTTAAGTCCTCGGCTGAAAGGGAGAGGTCTGAATATCCACAGCTTGGCCAGACTGCCTTGAGCATCCTTGAATTTTGGCCTGGAGTCTCATGGCAAAACTGATACAGTTTAGCCCCTGAATTCAAAACATTATCTTACCCAGTCGAAAACATTATCTATGTCTAGTCCTGTGTCCAAGGCTAAGCAGACACTTTAAACATAAGTTGAATCAAATGTGTGGAAGATTTCCTTAGTGGTCGTGATGCGAACAGGAAATTGATCCTCCAGCGAAAACGTCCAGAGTGCCAAAAGCTCATTCTTCAGAAAGATAATCAGGCACAATATGTTGCAAGTTAATCAGTTCAGTTTCAGTTTAGTATTTACATTCAGTTCAGTTTTAAATAAGCATTTAATTAGTTCTTAAAGTGTATTTGAAAGCCTTCGTGTTGGACCTCATAGATAATGAATGAGGCCTGTGATTTTTGTTTTGTTATTGAAAAGTGAAACCAGATGCAGATTCGCCATCCAAGTTCAGATTCTAGCTGGCTGAAAGCCATGGAAGATAGGCGTTTTTATCATTTTGGAAGTATTTTGTGTGCTGCACTAAAACTGGACGTTGGAAGGACATTGATTCCACACAATGTTTAAGTTGCTGGAACAAAATTCAAACACGTAAAGCAGCAGAAACACATTCCTCCGTTCAAAAATGGGGAAAAAGGGATTAATTTGTGGTTAATTTAATAACTCCCAAAGTTATCATTGCTATATACCTACATTTGTTTCCTTATAGATTACATGGTTGTGCTGTTTAAGCCTCCTTTCTGTCCTTTGGGACCAAATTCTTGTCCTGGGTGAGAAACCAAGCTCCCTTTTGTGTCGGGGCTCATCATGTGATTTTGAGGCAGGGATTATGCCCCAGCCCTTCCTGAGTCATTACATGGTATTCGCCAGTGAATTGTCTTCAGACTCGGTGGGTTCCCTGCAGGGCCCCTTGGCTTGACCCGGTCCCGCCGCTGCTCCTGGCTGCTGCGATTTCTTTTTTTCACTTGCTCAAGGTTTGTGCGATGTTGAAAAACTATTAATAAGCCATACCTTCTGTGGTGGCTGTGTAAGAAATATCCATTTTAGATGTACTTGTTAAAGCAGCCCTATCTGCTGTCTTACTGCTTTTGCCTCTTGGGACAATCTGTTTAAGGATCCTCCCTGAGGGGATGCAGAAGGAAAATCCTACTATGTTTGTGATGCATTTAATCCACAGCCTGTCTATACAGGGAAATAAATAGAGCGTTCACCTTCCTGTTTGTGGATTCCTTTCAAATACAATTACAGCATCACCTGTGGCATCCCGATTCATCAAGATCTGTACTAAGCACTTCTGAATCTTATTGACCACTTGTTTTAGAGGATGATAAATCCCTGTTCTCCCAGAGCAAATAGATTTAACAGAGCAGATTTTTTTTTCTTTGATTTATGTTTGCCATGACCAGAAAGCAGGATTTCAGCATCTAGTAGACAGTGCTCCACAATTACAGAATCGGAGGCAGGCGGTGTCTGTTTTGCTGCTGTATGACAAATTGTGTAAGAAGACTCGGTGACAGTTTATGATATGTTCATATAGAACTGCAGCACTCGTTGCAATTGTTCCTTCAAGATTAAACTTTCTTGAAACCTAGCTTTGAACTTAGGGGGTGCCTCTGTACAGATGTGAGCTCTGTAACTTACTGGTTAGAGAATGAAAAGAGGCAAAAAGAGCCTTGGGTGACTTGAAAGCAAAGATGAGATGTTTTAAAGCTGTGTAGTCTTTAAAAAGTGAAAATAGTGTGTATTGCACAGGGTCTGGAAGATTACTGTGGACATTTGAAAATTATTTTATTCATCATTTTGTAACATCATAAGGGTATAAAAAGCAATCCTAGTTGCGTTTTAACAAGCCACAGTGTTAGCGCACAACAGTTGAAGAAATTAAAGAATGACATGCTAAATTGTGACTGTATGGTAAAATTAGATAAAAAGAACAGAATGACCAAAATCAGATTTTGGCTGATGGAATGGATATGTGATGACAACCTCATGCTTGTATATTGTCACAATAAATGATCATCTGAGTTGCAATATTAGTGATGATGAGTGCCACTATACTTCATTGATCATAAGATTAAGTGGCTTGTACAAGATGGTATCTCCAGCTGCTGCTTAGTCTTGACATCATACGCTATCAGTTTGTATGACTTGGAAGGGGTGCCATACACAATGATATTTATGGGCTATCTGGGCCTATCACTTATCTAACCATTTCATCGTTTGTACTTAGAGCCATGGGATATAGTCCAGAAATAGTTGTGTTTACTTACTGTCGTCATTACATTAGAATGGGACTTGTCTAAATAATGAAATCCTAGAAGAGCAACATCTCACTTGAAAACTGTACGTCAGTAGGGCTTTAAAATTGCTTGAATATGAAGAGGATGTTACACAAAATAGATGGATTCTGCCAACCTAAGGATAGGAATTGACATTTTTCAGAACAGATGTCATTGATAATTTATAGATGGCTTTAAAAATTAAACTTTATATAGAAGCTGCCTTAAAAATGAAGTGTTGTCAATGTTCTAAGTGCATTAGGTACATTAAGCGAAAATGTACGCTTCACTCAACGGTATTTAAATACTTCAGAAGTCAGGAGCAACCATGTCATTTGAAAGTCTGGTCGTGTTCAATATTAAAGGCTTATATGAGTCTGCTGGATTCCAAATAATGTAGTTGTGCTCCTAGGAAGTGTTTTGAAAATACTAATTATTGATTTTATTTCTTACACTTCTGATTGAAACATGAAAGTGAAGCGCATGATTCCTGGAGAAAAAGACACTTTTGCATTTAAAAATATTAACTTAGCTTTCTGGTTTAGTAAGCTGTAAAAACTCCATATTGATGCTCTCCTCATTTTAAAAACAGCTTGACAGTCCACTCAGAAAGCAGAAGGCAGATGCTGTCTGTGCACTGGACAGGAACACAGAGCTGGGGAAATTACTGGAAATCTTTCTGGTGCTTTTGCGGAATCAGGCTTTCCTTTATTTTCTTTTCTTTTCTTTTTTTTTTTTTTTAAATACCAACAGCACTTTTTGTTAAACTGATTCATCTGAAACGAAGTAGGGGTTAATAGCCACTTTGCTAAGTAAGAAAAATAATAAAAAAAATAAACTGAGGCTCAGCCCAGGAAGATGGGAATTCTGAGATAATATTCAATGTGCCCAAAGGGACAATGCTGTCTCTTGTTGTCGCTGTCTATATTTAGCTACCATGCTCATATGCAACTTAAAATACCTAGAATAGCAAGAAGAAATTTTTTTCCTCTTCATTTGAAGTGGTACAGTGTAGGGTTGTTAATTTTGGCTTATCACAGCTGACACTTGAGTAGGGGGAAAAAAAATAGTGGTTTGAAGCTTTAACTCTCTCCACATGTGCCCCTTGCGAGGAGCCCTGTTGACTCCCGTGAAACTTTCTTGTCTGTCTTAAATTATATGCCCCCCATTCAGGAGAAGTTCACAGGTCACTTAGTTGATTTAAAATCCATTGTTGTTTGTGCAGCTGATAAGGGGCAAAAAAGCTATTAGTTAACAGACCTAGTTCAGAAAAAGTTGTTAATAATTCTAGCTTCCTACTTGCATAAACTGAAATTGTCCTGATTAGTTAATGTAAACAGTATGATTTATATTGTAATACTCCAGTTCACATGAAAATGCGCAACAATTTTCACACTTTCAGGAGCGTTTCGTGCTGTTGCAACGTAAGTTTTTGTATTTTACCCATTTTGTATTTTATGGAAAAGATAATGAAGTGTTTCTGTATGACAATCTGGCAAATATTTATGTTTTACAAACATATTACACACTTCAGTGTGTTGGTTTTTAATGGGTAACGCTCCAGAGTGTCAGTTAGAGCTGTCAAAAAAATTGAGCAGAAAAATGGAAGAGAGCAAAGTCCTTGAGGAAATACTGGACAAGTTGTTTATGGGGGAATAACCCTGGCTGGTTTGGATCACACTAATGGCTTACTTATCCAAAAAGTGAACTTGTGGTCAAAAGGAGGGTGCTTAACACAAGGGGGTTTCGGGGGGGTAGGGAACAGAAAGGTTGCGGTGAGTTGCCAAGCTTGCCTGAGAAATCCCAGCTCCGGCTGGGAGGCTGGCGGGGAGCGCGTCGGAAGGCGAGCCGGCGGCTGCAGGAGTAAGCGGTGCCTGCTGCACAGCACGGGGAGTTGGTCGGGCAGATGAGAAGGAAGAAGATCCATAAACCTTAGGGGTCTAGGTCTGATGTGGTTGGAAAAAGGCAGATTGCAGTCCAGAGGGCCGGTCTGTGGAGCTATTTCACTCGCTGCCGGTGCATCTAGAACTTGACCAACAAAGAGTTTGTGTCGTGCAGTCCTTTCCCTACGTTCTGCACTATTAAAAAAACACACGGAATATAACTGAATTATATATTTTCTCTTCCAATAGGAGCTAACAGTTGTTTATGCTTCCATTATCTGATAATAGCAATGAAACATTTCCCCATTCTTACAACAGTTTTGAGAGCAGCGTCAAAAATAACGCAAATCAGACGTCTGCTTTGCTGAATCCAAATGATCTCTGTCCTCAGATCCGATGGGCCATTAAAATGCTGCATGAGCCCTTCCAGCCACCGAGGTGGTAACTTCACCCCGGCATTGTGGAGCAGAAAAGCTTCTGAGGTGGCTGGTGCCAAGGGGGTTTCTGAGGTGGCTGGTGCTAAAGGGGTTTCTGAGGTGGCTGGTGCTAAAGGGGTTTCTGAGGTGGCTGGTGCTCAGGGGGTTTCTGAGGAGGGGCGAGAGGTGTGGGATGGAGGTGGCTGTCTGTTCTTTCAGACAGTCACAAAAGCCTGAGGCTGGTTTACACTCGAAAGTTGTGTGGAAATAAATGTCGGTTAGCGGTGGGAGGGGATGTGGGTTTTTGGTTGTTTACTGGTTTGCTATACACAAGAATATGGGTGCAGTTATAATAGTGCAGAGAAGTTTATTTCTTTTCCCAGATGGGACTCGCTATTCTAACTTGCAGCTACATCTCCACAGTGATGAAATGTCACTGTGTTAATAGCATTAGAACAAAATAGCACCGTTCTCTAATTTGGAAGTCAGCTGACTGTTTCTCGCTGTCTACTTACATGTGATGTGGTGAAGACGTTTTACGCACGTCTGTTACGAAGAACGTGTCCGAGCAGGGCGCGCTCCGAGCTCCGTCTCCGGCCCACCGCCTACCTGAGGTGAGGTAATGGCGCAGGACACCACCGGGCCTGGAGAGCGGTCCTGTGCCGCTGCCGCGGGCGCGACAAAGAAAGCGAAGATGGTTATGCCAATTTATGTAAAAGTTGCAAAAGCCTTTAAGGTGGCCAGTGACAGAGTGGCAACAGCAGCTCCCAAGGCAAGCTGGGCAGCCGTCGCCATGCCCGGGGTGGGAAGGGCCCGGCCAGGAGCGCACAGCCCCTGACTGACCCGAGACCGGCATGGCGGGAGGGGGAGCCCCGGCAGTTCAAGGCCAGGGCTCCCGCCCCCGGCGTCCTCGGAAAAATTACCTTCCTCTCAGCTAAATCTAACGTGGCGTCAATTTAATTTTCTCATCTTTGCACGTGCAGGTGGTTTACAAAAGGCTTGATCACCCCCAGCCCCTTCTGTAGGTTGTCCAGTGTCTGTCTTCCATTTTCTAGTAGGAAGAAAGTCCGCCCTGGATGAGTAGGTAACCTACAAAAATACGGCTCTGTTAGTTTATTGGAAGCCTTCTTTTAAAACAAGGGATAATATACTGAAACTTGCATTTTTCTTAAATCTTAATAAGATGAAATTTCAAAATCAATTTAAAAAACGAACTATTATATCTGTTTATAAGCTTAGATGGTCAGGATCCAATAAGTAGAAATTGTAAAGTCAAATAAGTTCTTTAATCACTACTGACTGAGGCTCTGTGATGTCACTTGCCTGATTTGTCTTTTTCCCCCTGCAAAAGATGCTCTTCAGCATTTGTCCTGCCCTGGCTGAGAGAGAGATCAGTGGTTCAGAAATGGCAGAGTTTATAAGGCTGTAATCAGTTGGGAAAACTTGATATGCTTTGGCTCTTAAGAGTGCTTATTCAAATATTGCATTTCCAAATACAGTGTTCCTTTAGAAATTTAAAATAACATGTTTTAACTGCACGGTGTCAATAAGCAGCTGGGTGAGATATAATCTCCTCTGAACAGTAGCTTTCATTTTTGTGATTTCTGCGTTTCCCAAGACCATTTCAGGTCTCAATCCGCTGTGAATCTGGCCCAGGGTTTTTAGTGACGGGCCGGTGGCTGTTCGTCATCTGCTGAAGTTTCAAAGCGGCTCGTGGTCATTAGGGCAATTAACTGTTGCGTGCATCTTGCACAGGAAGAGGCTGGCTGTGGATCCTCGCTTTAAGTAACATTTAAAAGAGAGCCCAGGTGGCATTTCAGAAGGGGGCTGTGCATCAGGATTATTTCTTACTAATGACTTTTCAGGCAGTTGTAAGCCAGCCAGAGGTGAAGTAGGAGAATTTCAGAACTTTCAGCAAAATTTTTAAGGTACTGAAAATGTGCAAGAAACATCATGGAGTTTTAACAGCTCAGTAGGAGTGTTTTAACTTTTCTGTGGAAGCCCTGTGAGGTGTTGTCAGCAGACCTACAAACACCACCAAAAACCCCAAAGTTTGGGGTTTGTATTTTTTTTTTGCATCACTGTTGCATTCTTGTGACCCTGACCATGAAAGTCAGGGACTCAGTAGATTACTAGGCAGTGTAAAATAAAACAATGATAGTATCTTGAATCTCTGAGGGAGGAGGATGCCATCTCCTTACTCAGGACCAGATCTATCCCTGAGAAACACCTTCTGGGTTTTAAATGTTGCACAATCTTAACAATCAAATATGGTAATATATATGGAGAGAGAGGAATTGAAGCATGTATGGTAAATAACAACTGTGCCTATAAGCTAAGCTGTTATTTGTGATATTATTTCCTTATGCGACTCCAGGGAGAGCAGAGAGCTGCGGATACCAGCTCTGATCTGTTGTGGACATGTCCCCAAAACCGTCAGGGCGTTTTTTGCGGTTTCTCAACGAGTATTCTGCTGTTGCACTTTGACAGTATTGTCTATTGGTTTGCTTTTTTGGAGGTTAGCAGTGACTTTTTTTTCTGAAAATATTTTTTTTTGCATGTGTGTTTTACAGACTCCAAAGAAAATTGTTTAATAAAGATGTTTCTAAGTAAATGTTTCTTCACATGGGTCCTCACTTGAGCTTTTTCTGTATGGTACTGTCTCCTCTGTCTGTCATACTCTCGTATTATTCCCTTGTGCATACAAAACTCAATATTTACTTTCAGTCTTTCAAGTATGTTTACCTAGGTTTCACTCGGGTTTGAGGAGCTGTAATCTTATCCATTTTGAGCCCTCAGTGGCACTTGATGTCCATTTTGGGGTGTGTAAGGAATATTTAGCTTAAAAAAGTCACCTGAACTTGGTGTACCCTTTGCTTTTTAGAGGCACAGAGAGGGTTTTTTTTGACCCAGTTAACATAAGCCTTCAATATTGTACCACATACTGTTGTTTTTGATGTATTTTTTTAAGCACCTTGTAAAAATTATCATATGTATAAAAGATGGTGATTGCAAAAAGTTAAAATAGGCTATTTTTCTGGATTAAAGGGTGTTGCAGGCATTGTTGGAATTCCTTTGTAAGTCCCTGTGTACATCAGTCAGTGAGTTTTGACCTCCCCTCTTTTCTTTGAGTGCAGATTTCACTTCTTTTACCAGTTTGTGCTAGACTTCTCATGACACTTGGTGTTAATTGATATTTCAGGTAAGCAGTAATGGAAAACATCTGCTGTCTGGCGAGATGCATGTCTTCGATAATAGTAGAATAATGTAAATGAAAATGTGAGCTTCACAGCATCTCATTCTGGTTCACTCATATATAGAAATGTCTTTCTGAGAAGCAGAAGTTGTTAACAAAAGTTAATTTTTACTTAAGCGTATCAAAATTCAAGTATTTTTGTCTTCTTTTAAAGACTGGGAAAATGCTTTTGAGAAAAGTAGTTGACAGTTTATGTCTAATTTAGCAGTATTTCAGATCAAGGAAGTTTGCCACAAAGATAGGAATAAGGTAAAAAGTTTGAAGGTTAGGTTAAAATGATTGTAGATAACTTGATCTGTAGTTGCCATATATAGTCATACAAGAAAAAGTCTGCACAAATCCTCCAGACGTTTATGGACTTCTCCGATTCATCTGTCAGAGCCAAACAGCTCCAGCCAAGAGATAGGGAATTTGTTAAACTGCGTTAAGTTCCTAAATTGCTGTAGCCCAAAGGAGCAGTTCTGCCTTTTTAAGGGGGAAGAGTAGGAGGGAGTAGGCAGGGAGGATAGTGCATTATGAATTCTCTACTTTTGGTAAGAGTTTCAAGAAGATGAGTAACATTCTGGAGCTCTTTAAAATAAAAAACAACCAGCGCACACACAAAAACTTGAATTAATTTCCGTTGCTATCATCAAAAGCTGGCTTTCTAAATTTAGCAGTTTCCTATAGACGCTCAGCTTGTGCTAGCAACAGTAAAACTATTTTTCCTTAAGTGCAATTTGTCACCTCCCCCTTCTAAGTTAGTAGAAGATAAGCTTGTATTAATTCTGTTGATTTATTATTATACAAGTATGTCTCATTTTAATCTGCTATTGAGTTCATTGTGATTCAGTGCTAGGCTCGCATGCCTTCAACGGTGGAAAAAAAGTGCGCAGGAACGACAGACTGTGCGCTTGCTCTGTCTTTCTGTCTCCTTTTTTAATCTTCAATCCTCTGGGTTTCTTTTCCTGCTCTTTTTATCTCNATATTACAGTTGTGAGAAGATGCTGCTGCTCAGAAGCGCTTTATGTGGGTTTTTTATTTCTTAAGTTCAACTAACAAACAGTAAATGTATTGAATAAGTCTGTAGTGAGATTTTGCTTTCTTTCATCTCGATGATTCATTTATATCTACTGTGTGCTACCAAAGCATATGCATTATAGGCCTGAGCGTGTTTTGGTGGGAATTTTGCCAGGAAGCATAAAGGCAGCAAAAGTTTGTTTTCTCTGAATTGCTTCACTTACTGAAGGAACATGAAAAGATCTGTGCTGTGTTTTTTTATTTAGGTCAGGAGGATGACAGTTATATTAATTTTGAGGTGTTTTTACCAGGTATGCTAAATTAGATGTAGTAAACCCTTTGGGTCTATATCCTGATGTTTTTGAGGTTGTCAGGGTTTTTTTTTCTTTGAATTTCTCATCTTTGTAGGAATCTGAAGTTATCACTTTAGCTGTGTTTAAAGGGCGCTGTCTGCTAAAGGCATGGCAACCTGTGAGCTGCAGCAGGCGAATAGCCAGCGACTCCCTGCTTAGAAGAGGTTGCGAAGAACATAAAGATAGCAAAGATGACGGTGGCGAGAGTTTTAGTAAATATAGGATGTGGATTTGCAGGACAGCAGGCTTTTCGCTCTGACCCTCATGAAACCACTTGTTTTCTGTAGGAGCAACTGGCTTTTTGAATAAAACTGAACGGTCACGATCAAGATTAAGCAAGCAAATCTTATAAAAAGATTATTACAGCGTTGCTTAGTGTTGGATTTTCTTGCATTGGAATCACAGAAAAAGACTGGCTATAATGATATAAATCAGTAAATACACGTGTGTTCTTACATGCAGGTACATCAGAGTATGATTAATGCGTGGTCTATTCACAGCTATATTTTTAACCTGTATTTAAAAGATAAGTAGGGAAAACAATTTTGCAATATCTGATGTCTCGGCAGCGCACAGACTGCTGCCCCCCCAATTTACATATAGTCTGTAAGGATCTGTGAGGATGAAGCCTGATTCCTTACTATTATATTTAATGCAGAATTACTCTTCTTAACCTGACTTTAAAGCAAGATGCTTGTATTTTGGAAATCTTTCCACAAGACTAATAACACATTTCAAAACATGAATGTTTTTTAGTACTCTCACTTTTCCTAAATAAAGCTGTAACCTTGAAATTAACCATTTCCAAGTGGTCCTACCCATCTTTTCCTTGAGACTGAGGAGAAATCCGAATCTCATGAGCGCAGTGCTGCCAGACGGCACCCAGGTTTCCGATTTCATCATCCAAGGCGGCGAGACCGAGCGCTGAAGTAGGGTGAAGCACGTTGATTCAGACACAGCTCTGCTTGTGTGGAGGGAATATGGAAAATTACAGGTGCAATTATGGTTTCACATTAAATATTCTTCTTTTTAAATCCACCATGTGAAGCATTAGTCTCTGTTTGAACTGGTGTTGTTAATTGGACCACAGTACTTAGATGCATTTTCTGCAGAGTCACGGCCTATGTCATTAGCCTCTCATTAGACACGTTAATTTTTTAAGACTCATAGTAATTACCTTTTTTCAGAAGTTCTCCATTTTACACTGAAGAGAAAACTCTCTTCTGCAGGCTGTAATTCTGAATAATCAGGGAAGCGTTGTGAACTCTTTTTCTGTGGACTTTCAAAGTGGAAAATGAGCACTGTAGTGGATGGAGAGAGAGATCCTGCAGGATGTGATTTGAGGGGAGTGTTAAGGATCTTTTTCACTGAAAACCTCAATTGCAGGGGCAGAGAGCTTGTGGAACAAGGAGTTCCTGGAGGGACAGAGCGGTTCTGGTTAAAACTTGATAAATGTAGGTGAGGCTGTTTATTGGGATGCGCAACTAAGCAGTCAGTTTGCTTTCAGTTTTAGTGCACAGATGTACTCATCTAATAAAATCTGCAGGTACTTAACAAAACTTGGTACCAAGTAATTATCTTTTCTATATGCAGAGATACTGGTCTAAGCCCTAGGAACGGCGATTCCTAGGTTTCGCTGACACGTGGTTATCGTGCTGGCAAGAACAGTGCACTTCAAAGATCTGAAATATTTATTTGTCTAATCAAATTGTTTTTCATTACATAAATAAGTAGTTCTCCTGACCTGGGATGATACAGACATGTGGTTTTTCCCATGACAAGGGTCTGTCATGGCATGTTTGGTGTTGCCTGCAGCCTTCAGCAGGGACTACAGGGCTTAACAAGAAAGCAGGACAAACTGTTAGCGGGAGGAAAAATCTCCACGGGGCCATTAGCCAGTATGTAGCCTTTTAAATTAATACGTTTGTTAAAAATGATGCTTGATTTTCTGCATGTATTGGTGAGCTGTTAAATAAATCATCCTTTTTTTTTCCCCTTACTGGAATTTTAGTGACCAGGCTTTCATTACATTAGAATTAGCTCCTTTCTAAAGCTCTACCTGAATAATTTTTGTTTGAATAAATTTTTTTGTTTCCTAGCAACTCTAGTTTTTTAAGTTCTGAATTGTTTCTGTTCAGTGTCTTTTCTAGCCAATGTTAACTTGCTGTTTCATAAATGAGGGCAAGTTTTTTGCATGATTCTAAAAAGCATAGTTCACTAAATTAATTTGTAAAGTTAGTTAAAAAAATTCTTTTTCTATTGTATATAAGTATGTGTGTATATACGTACATATATATGGGTGCAACAGTTCTTCTTTCGCACAGTTGATTTTTTTAAACAGTTGTGAAGGTAACCAGTCTGTTTATACGTTGCTGCATAGGCACAGAGTAAACTTGTTAGCTTTTTGTTTATTTTAACTTGGAAGAAACTATAAGAGGATTCCATTAAGACTCGTGTAAGTGAGTAGTTCCATTGAAAGTAAAGTGCCAGTCCCAGACCCGGGGCAGGGGGGCGAGGAGACACCTTCACAGATGCTCCATTTTCCTCGTGCCTGGAAGAGCACGGTTTGCCTCCTCACCACTGAAGGGGACCGCAGGAGCAGCCCCCAAAACGCTCGCTCACTCTAGACCTGCTTCCCCATGGCTTGTTAGGACCCACACGGTCTACAGAGTTTGGTAAAAACGAGGGCATTTCCACAAAGAGAGTCTTGAAACTTCTCTGTGTGTCCGCTCTTGAGGCTCGCTTCCGTCTGGGATTGCCGTCTGGCTGCAGTTTTGAAAAATGGTCTGAGGTGGTTAAACAGCAAAAATTCTGTCTTTTTTCAAGGAATCTCTTTTAGTGTTTATTCCGTAGGCTGGTTATGCCCCGCTTTGTAACCTTTCTGAAGTGCAAGCTTCTCCCCCTGAATTACAATGCATGTGTTTTTGCTTAATATTCTACTTTAAGCTAAAGTCTGCTCTCACTAAATCAGCCTTTCTCAAATGGAATATTTTTTCACTTCTTGCTGGGTGGGTCCATGCACTGAAAAATAGGTCAAGAACAGTAATCTAAATCTACTGCTAATAAATAATTAAAGCTAATGGAATTTGCACAAGATCTGTGAGCTGAAATATTTCAGAAAGTACTGTGGTGTACGTTTTGCTACTGTAAATCAAGATTTTTTATTTATCATTGTGCTAGGTTGAAACATATCTATAAATGTAACTTAAAAGGATTTTTTTTTGTACATAGAAAATACTGGCATGTTGGTTTATTAAAATAACTAAAAATATCATAGAAAATTGATAACATCATGATTCATTCTTTAATGATCGGATTTCAAGTAAATACTTTAGCAGCCTTAAGCAATAAGTGGGTTTATATCTCATGAAATCGTAGTGTAAATTGAGCAATAAATTGTTTGCTCATATGATTTAATTTGCCTTATATTTTAGGAATTAAATAAGTCATCTAAGCTATGGTGTAATACCTGTTTGGACAACTATCTGGGATTTCAGTTTTGTATCTTTCAGAGCAAAGCAAAGTGGAGCTTTCTGGAAGTAATTAAACATAAAGACCTAAATGTTTCCCCTTGTATGCCTCCAATCACATGTGCCCAGGATCTCTGGTGGAAAAATTGCATGTTCTTGATTTTTTCATAATTGTGGGTACAAAGAAATAATATTTAAAACTTGTATATTGGTAGGTGAGCATCTGATGGAGCGATCTCCACTTGTTCACCAGTTTACCCACGGCAGGGTGAAGCATATATGCTTGCTGGCTCTCTCTAATTAACCAGCAGAACTGCTTACTACTAATTTTAGTTAACTTGCTGATTTCTGTGTTTCACAGTGACAAGTTGTGTCCTTGAAGTATATAATAATCAAACACACCTCAGAAGTCAGTGCCAGCGTTCTTCCCAAATCCTTCATGCTTGGCTGCTTTTTACCTCTTCCCCTTTCAGCTATATTTATATGAAAGGGAAGTGCAATAACATTATCGAAATAATAGCTGTGGGGACAAAGTGTATGGGGCCTGCCTGTGCGGGTGCACAGAGAAACATCCTCCCAAGCGCAGGAAAGAAATACCCATCATCCCAGCAGGCTGCCCCTTGAAAAAGGGGCTTAAACCTGGCTGCCAGTTCTTAACATGAGAGTTCCTCTTCAGGCCCTGCTATTTCTTCTGTATACGTTGATTGAGCTGACAAATACCTTCCCACACAGTCAGTATATATTGGGTTTTGTTCTGGGTTGGGTTTTTTCTTTCTTTTTTATTTTTTTTTTTCTTTTTGTAAGTTCTCATAAGAAAGTATCTAGAGTCAGGATATTCAGCCCTGCCAATTTTGAGCACAGGGCCACTTGTTAGTTCCTTATTACGTGTGGGCTAACAAGGGAGGAAACGCGAAAGGGTGAGATGGCAGGAAAGCCGTAGCATCTCGCTGGTGATAAGGCAGCTCAAAAATAGGTTGTGACAGCTGAACTAATGATGTCACCGATGCTGATACAAGTGGGCTGCTTCTCATTATGATTTCTCTGCCAGACATAGTGACATTCACCAGCCAATGCGTGTCTCGAGTAGACGATATATAGAACAAATCATAGGAAATGTGGCACAGGGGGCATACAATAGAACATTTGCCCAGTTTTTTGTCTTGTTTTATTTTACAAGAGCACGATACTTCTGTGGACGATAAAGGTGTGCAGGTCAAGCTTAGCCTTGCTGGACCACTTTATCAAACCAGGGCCATAGGGCTCTTGCTGTGACATTTAGAGATAAGCATTTTGGAGGTAAATGAGATGGAGCAGTCTGTGAGGAGATCAGAAGGTGCTGTGTAGCTTCAGACCTCAAGTAAATTACAAGTACGGTGTTGGTAGACCATTGATACGTTCTGTGTACTGTACACACTGTATTAAGATAGCAATAGATAAATAATGTAGTTTAGTTGTCAGAAAGATGCATTTTTTGCCCAGGTTTTTCTTACAGATTTATCCTCAGTTTATTTTCCATAGAGTTAATTTTAATGAGAATGGAAAGGGAGTTAAATTATTTGGATTCAGATTTCATTGTGTAGCTACTTGATCAAAATATAAACTCGTTGTTTATACTCTTGTAAAGGGAAAATGCTATATTAGCTTTCAGCTATCAGATTTGATTCAGATAATGATACAGCATCCTAATTCATAGTCTCTACTTCAGATACCGAGTTTGGCTGTGATAGAGCCTTTTTCAGAAAACTGCTCTACCCCGATAAATCATCCAGAGAGTGAGAAGGCGCACGTTTAGATGGCGTGGAAAAATAGGCTAATAATGTGATTGTATAGGAGTACTTGAATATTTCAATGCATTTGTGTTGATAAATTATCATTTGTTTTAATGTTCGATTGCATGTACCCTTTTTAGCTGTTCTGCTTGATCGCAATGATTTGCTAGCTGTATGCGAGTGCTGGAGTTAGTTGCTTTTCCTGTTTTGATCACAGCCCAGGCAGTAAAGGCCACTACACTTTAAACAGATAATAAATCATATGGTGTCCTTGCTAACCAACATTACAGATTCCCCCGGGTCTGAACTGAACGTCCTTCTTTCTGTTCAGTTTAGTGCAAAGAAGGTAAAATTCTATTTGATGTTAGTGTAATATTTTGAGACAAAGTCTGATGAGGAATTTTTCCAAACTGCCAAAAATAAATCTCACCAGCAGAGTTTTAGCTGGTGACTCGAGGCATATGTATTCCTGACTTCTGTCTGTTTATTTTTACTTCCCTTTTGTTGTGAGCTGTGTAAAGTTTTGATGCTGTTTAGCCGAGGCAAGGAATTATAAAAGTAGCCTATAAAAGATCGGA
>VUYV01000130.1:2353969-2521776 GCA_008711295.1 Anarhynchus alexandrinus
GGGGGGGGGGGGGGGAAGGAGGAGAGAAAACAAAAATTGGTGTGAATAAGGTGTTTATGTCTCTTGTTATGGTGTCTGCTATTTATCCGCTTACCTGCATGGCATATTTGGTTGCATTTAAAATACTGGAGCAAATTCCTTGCAGTTACTTTTCTTAGACTGTTTGAAGTGGGATGCTCTGCATCTGTTTTTCAGCTGCAACAGATTTCAAGTTATTGCTAAGATTTTAAGTTGTCAAAGCATTTTATCCTGTTAAACTGTGTGCTCTGATGATCAGCGTGTCCCAGGTTTGCCCCAGATTGAATACTGTGGTATAACCGATTGCTTGCCAGTGGGACTGAATCACTTTCAGCTGCAATCTCCTCTATCCTGAAATGTTTTTAAAACAGTTTTACCAACAACAAAAGCTGCTGTCTAAATCAAGCACAACACGTTTTCCCATTATGGCACAAATTTTGCTTGGTAACGTTTTGATTGCTGGGATGAGTGTTCAGCATCCTGAATTTGCAAAATGAAGGATGTGTGGCAATCAGATTTTATACTTGAAAGCTTTTCTCCCTTTTTGACAGCTTGACCAACTGTTTCCTTGGCTTTGGGACGCCCCTTCTATTCCTTTTTTTTTTCCCCCCTGCATGTCTTCCTCTTCTCTCTGCTATAAGCAACCAGCAACGACATCTCTCGTAATTAAAGATGAATATGAAGGCAAAGTCCTGACATGGTTTATATCATGAAATAAAAAGTGCTGCAAATCCTGTCTTTCCAAAGTTAGTACATGTCAGATGACACAGTTCAATAGCAGCCTCTTGGCTAGAGCTCGCCACGCTCACAGAGAGGAGCAGGGCTTACCTTCTCCTGCCTCCAGAGCTGGCCGGGCTGTATTTCACTGAACGCCATGGCGGGGCTTTGTCATCTGCAGTGTATCTAGAGTGATTTCTGATGCTTACGCCGTGAGCTTAGGCAGTGGGAATAATGCCCTGCTCTCGAGAGCCGTGCAAGCAAGAGATTTGGGGCTGATCTGGAATTAGATCTCCTGTATTTCTGCTTTCAGTTTTGACATCAGTTTGCTGGCTGGCGCCAAACTAGCCAGTAAATTCAGAGGCAATACCAAGGACAGAAGCCCTAAACCCGATGATTTCCTACCAGCTGAGATTTTTATTTCAAGAAATGTTGCTTTACTTGGATGGTATAATTTTTCCTGATTTTTATAAAGGGTGCTGGTATCCTGACTGTAAATCTAATGTCTCTGTAATTTCACTGTGCGTTAAAACCTACAGTGCCAGATTTTGGCCCTGAATGTGAGCATTCATTTTGCTGTTGATGGTTATTGTTACTTTCTTCAATGTCATCATCATCAGGTTACAAAGAAAACATGTTATAAAACGTGCAAAGCCCTCTGGTCTCCCAGAGCAGTCAGGAAGTGGGGAAAAGCTGCTCAACCTGCCAGTTTGCTTTGGTAGAGGCATAATTTGTCGATGTTTGCGATATACAAGGACAGTATCTACCCTTTTTCTGTCCTAAAACAGACACCAGAAAATATCAGAAAACATTTAGGTGACTTGAGTTGGTCTAAGAACAGAAGCGTTGTTTGGTTTGGTGCTGAAGATGGAGCTTATAAAGCTGCGACATTATCCTTAACTTGATAAGGGTTAGCTGTATGTTAGTGCAATAACCGTGTAAGAAGTGAAATTTGGCTGATCATTTGTCTTTGATAGCTTCATTTGCGTTTGGCCCCCTAAGCCATTTCTCAGGGAGTGGGAGAACTCCTGATACTCTAACTCTCTGCATGACTTGTCATTTAAATGACAAAAATCACTTCTCTCAAAAGTCTACTTTTCCTTCAGGAAAATCAGATTAAATTCAGGGCTGAGGGTGTTTTGGTGAGTGGTTTAATGTCCAATATGTTGCATGACTCGAGATGTAAATGTAAATGCATTGGAAAAGAGAATTTTCCAACTTTTTACGGTCACCATCTTTTCCAAAAGGCCCAAGGCTTCAACGGACCCTTGTTATTATATAGGGAAGATATTTCAAAGATCTCTTTATGACCTCTTGCATGAGGCTCAGGGTAGCTGAGGGACTGTGGCATGTGGGAAGCTAGGAAGAGTTCATGGTTACTTAAGCAATTTATGACTGTCCCCATTGTGAGCAGTATTCTGGGAGCATCATAGGACTCTCGGTGGGAGGGGACGTCCAGAGGCTGACTATATCTCACCTGGCCCTAAATGGGTCTTTAGCACCCACACAAGGTCTGGTCACCTGTGCCTTGGAAATCTCCAAGGATGGGAAATCGACCTTCTTTGTGGGTAACCTGAATCAGTGCTGCCCTCCTAAATGATGCAACATCATGTTACTGTTTTATACATCTTACAGCTTTATTTCTAGTTGTAAGCCTACTATAAGTTGTTGCTTGTGCCTCATCAGTGGAATACCACAGCAAAAATAGGAGTCCAGCTTCTTGGCTGGGCATGAATAATAAATGTCCTCTGCAAAGTTACAGGATTTTATTCTTCAGGCATGCACATAATGAGAATTCTGAGGATTTGTAGGTGAGTTAGATCCAAACCAGCTTAAAAGTGGAGCCACTGAGAATTCTATGCAAGACAGATATACCTTTGTTGTCCTAAATTATCTTGGTTGCTAAGTAAATATATGCTATAAACTTTCAGAGTGATTCTATGGGCGGTATTTTAATGAATTTTGTAGCACTAAGTGTGTTGTAATTCTGAAGAAGTTTTGAGTTATACAGAAACCAACAGATAATTCGTCTTCAATGTGGCTATCTCCAGTTCTCTGATGGCTAAATCAGACCACTGTTGAGAAAATAATAAATAAAACAGACCTTTTACAAAACGGCAACAGTCTTAGTTGAAATGATGGTCCAAAGTCATCTTCCTTTAAGCCTAGCTTCCATTTGTGAAAATTTCTTTGGCGTAAGTTCAGAGGTGTAGCTGCTGTTGAGGTAGATAGAGGCATTTATTTCTAATCGCATTAGTGTTTCAGCTGAATTATGAGAATGAAGGCGGTCAGTGCTTACCTAGCATCGCTACAGTTTTGTTAATTAATACTGTTTGCAACAGATACAGGTATATGTCAAACGGGAAACGCAGACTTGTTCAAAATGAATTCTGGGTATACTTTCATTTTAATCAAAGCTCCCATAAAATGTGATCAGGATTTAAGTAGTATTTCAGAACTGAAAATAGTGTTAGGAAAAACTTGACAATGACTTGTCCTTTCAAATTTTTCTAATGAAGTATCTTGCTTCTGTTTTCTAGGACCTGCGCAAACAGGTAGCTCCATTACTGAAGAGTTTCCAGGGAGAGGTAAGAGCTTATGCTTCTCATGGTGCTTTTGGTATTGCTCCACATAAGTCTGGTGCGCTGGCAGTCTTTCAGCACAGCCGGGTGGGTAGAGAGCCCTTGAGCAGAGAGCGGTGCAGGGGTTCAGCCCTTCTGCGTTTTTGCAGTGTGCAGGACGTGTGTGTGATACGCTGGATTTGTGCTGGACAAGCTAAACTGGTCAAATCACTTTGCATTCAGCATACCTGAGCGTAAGCTTACCATCGCAGTGACTCAGGTGGCACATGCTAAACTCGCTGCGCCTCAGTGACTTGATGGGTTGAATGCTTAACGAATGCAATGCAATGTACATATACAAAAATATGAAGATACTACAAATAGTTTTCGCTGTAAACCTTTTCAGCTGTGAAAGGTTGTATTCTAGAGGGCTTGATGGTAAACCTTAAGTTGGCAGGTGTTTGTTGGAAAACCAACAGAAAGCGTTAACAGCTCTGGCGCTGGCTCTTACTTTGATTTTGCTTCGCACCACTCCACTACGAAACACATGATTAGAGTGATCACAAGTTTAAAAGCCAACTGTTGTTATTTTGAAGAATTTCTATAGCAAAAGGCAGCTGGGCCAATTACAGAATTTTACATTTTAGCTGTGGACAGCACTGAAGCGCTCGCTTCACGTGAGTGCTTAGGCCAGATGGGAGCTGTTGTACTGCCTCTAGGAAAATGTCGTGTATGAAGTTCGCAAATTCTACTTCTTATAAAGATCAGTGCCTATGTGGGGTGGTAGACTTAGGTTTTAGCTCACATTCGGTTACACGTTGTAGAGCTCTGCTCTTAAAGTTAGCTGTGTTTAAAGCAGCAACATTTTTTACATTCTCAGTCTATGTTGTTGGCTGATTTTATATTGTTGCAGTTCCCATCAGAGCACAGAGAAATTCAGGAGCTTGTTTTCACAAGTGTGCATAGGGAATTAAGTGCACAACTCCTGTTATCTGTAATGAGGGCTGCATTTGTGATTACTTGTATATGCTGCTAAATAAGCATCCCAAGTAGGCCATAATTCCTCATCTTAACAGCAGTATGAAATTTTTATTTTACAACCCAATTTCCCAAGTATTGCTAGAAATAAATAAATAAACAGGACAACTTTGTCCTTGATATATCTAATAGTAATTTGTGAGAACAAAGAATGATTTGTGTGAGTCCGTTTGCCAATGGAAATTTACACTTTAAAATTGCTCCGAGTGGATTGCAGTGCTCTTAAAACCTTTTCACTTTAGTTTCAAGCTTGCAGTGCACTGACTGAAAAGTGTATGTGTGCTTTCAGCACGGTTCTTTAATGAAAGGAATGTCTGAGGATCAAGTGAGAATCATAAATCCAAATTTGGCTACAGTGAAGGAAGATTCTCTGATTTGATCTTGTCTGTTGGAGACAGCTCACTGTTACCTTGGTCTGGCTCGCACACACTCCTCTTCTGTAGTTTTGCTTCACTAATGTAAAAGTGAAGTTTATGTTGGTATAAATTCAATCTCACAAATTAAAAGAGTAAAATTTGTTGGTAGAAATCCCCTCTTACGTAAATGAAGCACGAATATGTTACAAGATTGTGCTGCTGAATCTCTTAGCCGGTGATTCCAGTCTCCCTAATCTAGACAGGGTTTTAGAAACCTAAAAAAACCCTGAACTAATCGTGATTGACTACATAAATGCAGAACATTAAACTGTGAATTCTGGTATTTGATTATCGATGTAATTACTGTATCTTGCTTTGGAGACAAAATACCAAGAATATTAGCCTTGGTCTGTTCAGTTATATGTTACTGTTCAATATATAGATTTGGTCTCTGCTTATTGTTAAGACTGACTTTATGAAAGATCATGAGATGAATGCTGTGGGTAGCTCAAGAACTAACTGTGTTAAGCACATAGGTTTTTTTCTGCATTTCAAATCCACTGGAGGGTCGTCGTCTTACTCTCCCCGAGATGGCTCAGCAAACAATAGACCTGGGGACAGGACACACCCCTGTTAGGTGATATCTGATGTCCTGGGAGGAGGTGGCAGAAGGGACCTTTTGGTCACACAGTACAAGTACATGGGGATGGGAGCAGGGAGGAGAAAGGAAGAATAGGGAGCGATCTGCTCGTAAGAGGTTCCCTGCTTCTACTACAGAGACTGGTTTGCAGACCCAAACTAGGCTATTTTTTAAAAAAACAACAACAGGAGTAAGTAAATAAAACAGAGGTAAGCAGAGAAGTAGTGAAAATAGATGTTTTCTAGAGCCCCTTCTGCTTGAGAGTGTCCTCGAACAGCAGGTAGGGAATGCTGTAGGAGTGCTCTGGTTCACACCTCTGCAGGCTTTGTGGATGGTATTACCGAACTTCGGTACACCACCTTGTCACCAGTTTCTCACACGGAAGCTAGGGAAAAAAGGTTCTAGCATGATGCAGCTTCTCCGTTTACCCTCTCCATCCCATTTTTGCCTCTGAGTCTATTTCCACACCTACTGCTATTGCCCCATCCTTTTCTTGATCTCCAATGATAGAACTAAGTAGGTGCTTTGTGCATGTCCACGTAATATTAAATTATATTTCCACCTCAGAAGGGAAGCTGGCTTTTGCAAATCCCCTGTGGGATGACTGTGCTGCACAGAGCTCTGGGCACTAGGGAGGGCCAGAAGATGAGAAGGGACAGACAGCTCCCTAAGGAGCAAAGGTATTTAAGTAGCTTTACATGGATCTTGCTGTGCTCCCCACCTCCTGCCTTGCCTCAGCACTTTTGCTAGTGTGATCCCGTGGTGAGCACAAAATTTTCTTTTTTTTTCCCCTTCTTTGCTGGCTGAGTTTTCTGCTGGGTTGGTTCTCTGGAGCAGCTCACTGCAGGCTCCTGCCGGGCAGTGAGAGCAAAGCCAAGGGCAGGAGGAGCGCAACTGTGCCAGCTTAGGTTGACTTAAACTATCCTTGAACTGTACCCTCAGCGAGCCTGACGTGACTTGGAGAGAGGTTAACTTAAGCTCACATATTTAAATATCCTCCCAAGCATGCTTTATGGGACATCTGCTTGTAAACCTGTGGCTAGTTCACTTTTTTTAAATAAATCCACAGGTCACTTTAGCCAATTTTTCTTTTTAGTTTGAGCATGGATATTGATAGTACCCACCCACCTCCCTGCACAGCCCCCGTATCTTCCCTTTGTATAATACGAGTTTATAACTAAAGCCCCCCAAACCAGAACATTCTATATTTCATGGATATTTATCTTGTTCATTCAGATGAAAACTGTTCCAGTTATCAAATATGCAGTTTCCATTAGTAGTTCGAAATAACTTTTTTTGTATAAATCTCAGTGCCTTAAGTAACTGGATTTTTTATGATGACAGTTAAAGTAAAAGCATTATGAAATGGAATTTAGCATGCTACAAATTTTAAAACGCATTCTTAGTTCAATGTGAGACCCTATTAATTCATCACTGTAGTATAATTTTATTATAGTACTTTTTCCTTATTTAGGATTTTAATGGATATTTGAATGCAGGGTTTTTTTTAAATGAACAGAATATTGTGTCTGATTCAAAGCTGATGGTATTGTTCTTTGGATTTTTGTGGGTAACTTTTCTAACTTTACTGGAAGATTTAAGGTCTAGATGGTGTAAATAGGCTATTGTGAGCAAGACAGAAGTCATTAATTTAAGAGGTATAAAATCCCTGTTGTTTCTATCTTAAATCTTTTTTTTTTTTTGCCTACCATTAACTTGAGGATGGAACTTATTAATGGTTTGCTCACCATATGCAGGGCTAAATACAGGATAGAATCAGAAAAGGCTAAAGAACTTGATCATTCCATCATAATAAAATGATTATATGGCATTTTCAAGTTAGCAAGGCACTCCTTCAAGCAACCATCTAAATAAGCTGTGTTCCGACTAGGTCATTGTGCATTATCATGTTTACATCAGTGGATGGATATTTGTACATGAAATCTTAAAAAAAAAAAAAAGTTATGTTCTTGGGCTATGATAATTTACAGAACTAAAGATGTGGTATGGAAATCTAATGTTGGAATCCATATTTGTGAAGTCATCAAATAGATATTTTAAGGCTGGGAAAGGATTTCCTGAGGTCATTAGCATTCTTTTCATGTGGCATAACAGTACTGTCCAACAGTAATGCAGTAATCCCTCATTTGGAGAACCCTTTAAGGCACAGACTCCAAAACAACTCACTGGACTTTATTTCTGTGAAAACCATTTCTCATATTCTTCTCACAAAGCAAGTCGTTTTAAGGGTATTGCCATTCTGATGAGACCGCGCTGGCTCCCCACTTAGCTGAATTGCTCTTTAAACTATTAATTTGGTCAGTAGAATAATTTAATAATTTTCCATATGCAGACAACAGAAGCTGAAAATCAGTTTGGTGTGCTGGAACTACTAATCATGCCTTTGAAGGAGCACTCTAATAATGTGTGTGCCTAAACAACTTCAGACCTACTTTCCTCCTGCATTTTGAAGGAGTATTCCTGAGCTCATATTCATAATTTTTTTTTTTACCCCCTTTAATTTCCTTATGTTGAGTTTACAAACCTAATTAATACAATTTCTTTCCTGTAGGTTCGCTCCATGATGGCTCAATTAGAGTAGCAGTAGAACTGTGGTTCAATATTCAGGCCAGCTTCATAATTGAAAACACATTTTCTTCTCAAAAGCTGCAGCTGGTTTGGTTCTGCTCATGCAGAAAAGGATATAACCTTGCATAACATAGGAAATGAACGGTTGAGAGAGAAGCCAAATTCAATTTCAGTCAGATATTTTGAGGATAAGTCCATGATCTATGGAAGCAAGGGAATGAAAAGTGTGTGTATGTGGAAAGCAGCGTATTCAGCACTCTATTAATCACGGCTAGCCTGGGTGCTGTTGTGTGCTGTTGCGTTAGCACTGATTCTAGTACAGAGGCTGGAGAGCAGCCAAGCACTCCAGAAGTTAACCTCTTAAAGACCCTGAGCTGCTTTCTGTTGAATAAATGTAATTTTGTGGTCAGAAATAAATGCTTGTGATGTAGCAGGAGCTTTGAAAACAACAGCGTGGCAAAGCTATTACAAATTGCTGTGTGTTGGGGAAGTCAACAGCATACATCAAAATTCAGAGCTCGCGTCGTGCTGATTTAGGCCCAGAGCTTTCCTGCTTTTCAATGAAAGTCCCGTTAAACCACTCCGAGTAACAAAATGGAGTAAATCTAATATTTTTGGCGGGTAATTGTTTTCTTTTAACGTCCACTCCACGGGGCGTGGGTGGTGGGTAATTTCCTTTGTATAACGGGAGCACGGGGACGGTTTTGAGCTCCGTCTCGATGCTGTTTCCTGATGCTGGCGGGGACGGGAGAGAGGCGCACAGCCTGCTTTTGGGGTAACGGCAGCGCAGCAGCGTTTCATTTCTTTGTTTACACAAGTGTGTAAATGATTATTTATTTATTTTTGGCTGGCTTGATTACAGTTTAAACAACATCTTTCCTGAGGAAGGTGATTTAAATGTACTTGGGCATCTCAAAGGCAGATGCGCTCTCCCTGATGAGCAGGTAGGATGTCTGCTGCCGACGCTGGGCTGTGGGGCGCTGGGTCAAAAACAGCCTGAGAGGAGAGATGCTTAACTCCAGACTCATGGACAGAACTGTAGAAACTCTCAAATACACTCACAGCTATCTTCCCAGGGCCTCTCCTCTATGTGCCGCTTTCTCCTTCCCATACTGATACCTTCCTGGGACAAACCTCAGCTATCGGGGCAACAGGGAAGGTCCCAAACCTAACATATGCCACCAGAAGCGATCGATGGGCACCATGCACCTTTCTGAAGCTCTTGTGGGTTCATCTCCACCCCATCCTGTGTGCAGGCAAGCAGTACTGAGGCAGCAGTTACTACTAGGGCAACTTTGGGGAGGATCAGCCCAAATCCTCTTATTTTTATATAATTGACAAAGTGCTGAAATTTCTGTTGGCAGCTGGTGGGCTGTCTATATTAAGGGCTGCTATGCCGCTGCCACGCGTTTGGGTGAAATGCTAACAGTGGTGGGAAACTATTTATGCGAAATTCAGACAGGCAGCACTGTTTCAGTTCGCAGTGTCAGGAGTATCTTCTCATCCTTTTAAAAAAAGAGAGCTTGAAGTGTGCTGGAAGGAATGGGGATGGGAGGGTGGTGCTGGGCACGGTATTCTGCCGAGTGTCATTATAATACAGTCCTTCTTTCTCCAAATACAGCTTTATTCCTGCATTTATTACAAAATTCCTATGAGGCTCTATACAAGCCAGTGTCTGGTCTTGCTTTGCTGTAATAGAGAAGCAAGAGGGTACGCTCAGTATAAAATATTAGTGAAAGGTTACGTTTTGATATTGATGTGCAGGTGGTGTTTGCACAAAGGTAGTTAGTGAGCTCGTTCTTGCAAGGATTCCTCTGCCCTAATTTTTAAAATACTTAAACAAAAGTTAGGATTCATCCATAAGGGAGAGAAGCAATTGTGGGTTCTAGGTCACTGTTCACGGAGGCAGGAGGAGAGGCTGAGGGACAGGTGAAAGCACCCACTCACTTCACTGTGTGGCTCCTTCTCTGACTGGGAAGCTGGAGGTGATGGCGAAGAGCGCAGGCGGCTGTGCCCTGGTGGGAGCACCGCTTCCCTCCCCTGCCCCACTTTGCCACACCAAGCGTGGCTGGGCTGGCCGCGGCAGGAGAGGTTCTCCATCCCGCCTTGTGCCCTTCCAGAACCACGAGGATCACAAGTGGCAAACTCTGACATCTCCCTGGTTAGTGGCATAGCGAATAATTTGCTGATCTATTCCCTAGAAAGATGTTCTTTCCATTTTTTGGGAAGTACGGAAAGTACCCCTTGTTTGGAGGTTGTCTTTTTCTCACATCCTGCCATGTGTTTTACCTTGTATGCATTGGGAAAATTCACCACTGGCCCGTGCCGATGGAGGAGAGAAGCTAGGATGCAAAGTATAGAATTACAAGGGTAAATAATTACTCATGCACGTGAGGTGCCCCAGCCAAATTGGGGCACCCCAAATGTGGTTTCACAGTGTTCCGACACCCTTCAAACGTTCAGGTACAACGCAATTTAAGTAATCGCTAGCACCCACACTACTGATTACTAATCAGAGTAAAACTTTGCAAATCAACTATATTTGTGCAGCATTCTTGCTGCCTGTCGATTGATCCCTGGAATCGGTCTTGCTAGAGTCACCATCTATGACACCAGAATACACTGGGAGGGTTGAAATAACATGTCAGTGGGGCTGGGATGCTGGCATTACCCTGGTTGTCCAGGGGTATCCGTTATCCTTCATGGACACCTCTAAGCTTCCAAGAAGCAAAGTCCGTCTTTCCAGGGCCAGGCTGTCCTTTAGTTTGTCTTACTTAAGCATGAACAATCCCAAAGTCTCCAGTAAACTACTTCTACCTTATTACATTACAGTGTATAATATGAACTAATTAACAAAGTTAATACACTTTTGTACTATAAAAACTGATAGATAGAATAGTTAGGGAAGGGAGTTTTCATAACGTTTGGCACTTTGACCCTCCTTTTGCCATCCGTATGTTGTCTCCTGGGTTCCGTGCCATACCCAGTCCGTGCCAGTGCGGGACTGATGCTGGCAAGTGTCCTTGCCCCAGTGCTAGGTGCTCACCTCCTCCCTCGCGCTGAGTCTAGCAAATGCACGGGATGAGTCACTTCAGTTTGCTGGCATGATGGAAAATAAATTCTTCCTCTCCTTCATTGCTTAGTTTTCCATGGAGTCAGTGAGCTGAGTCACGCTACCACGGCGCGAGCACAAGATCTCATGCAAGAGAAGCAGGAGCCCGTGGCCCGAGGCAGGAGGAGGGAGCAGGGCTGCTCCGTTTGGTGCCTGCCTGATGGATGGATTAGGAGTCGGGTGGGAGCAGGAACGGAGAAACGCCGCTCAGAAACGCAGAGAGGTGTGAGGAGGGAGACATGCGGGTTATCAAAGGATCCAGGAGAGGTTCGGCAATGATAGCAGACCCACCGTCGCACTGATCTGAAGGCAGGGTGGCAAATAGTGAAAGCTATTTAAACAAAGCTGTCATTCTGCTGTCAATATCTTAAGGCACATGTTCGGCTGGGCTGTTTTACTGGGAAGGAAGATCAAAGATTGGAAAAGCAACAAGAAGCTGTCCTGTGAGAACGAGGGATCTGAGCTTTCCTCAGGGGATGGCAGCGCTGTTTGTCTGGGAAAATCAGGATTTATCTGGGCATGAAAGGAAGAGAAGGTTTCAAGGGTTCAAGGTTGCAGCTGTTTTGTAGCGGAGGGAAGCAGAATTGAAAAGTTGAAGGATTTGAGTCCCTGTTAAAGCTCTCTTCTGAACTTGAAGTTAAACCAACAAGTTGTTGAGGCAGGCGTGCTCTTCCCCAGCTCGTCCCTGGTAGCACACCTATGCCACCACCCGAGCAGCTTTCTCAAACAGATTGGTGTTGTATCCACTCTGTGAAGTCCTTACTTTTGTTAAAGAATTTATAGCACAGCTAAAATACACACCATATGCTTTAAGCAGCTGCATAGGAATCATTTCTTTTTAATTTTGCTTGAAAAATCTTTTAATTGCAGGAAACAGAAAAAATTAGTATTTTTACTTCTGTCAGCTGCAAAAAAAAATTGATTGGGCTGATGGACCATATATTTTTATTAATTTTTAAAATTACAATGTTATTTTTATTAATTAATTTATTACTAGGGATATCTGTTGATATTAGGGAAGTCAAGCCAACCGTGCACATACCCTGTGTGCTTCCTCAGCCGTGTGCAGAGAGTGCGTTGCAGAGCTGTTGCGGTGCACCACCTTAGCAACTGATGTGCTGTTTTATGTGAAAGAGCAGCTAAGCTCCATTGTAATGGCTTCAAAGAAAGACTGATGCCATTGCATAGCATTAATAATGCGTGCTATAACCGCCATTTGGTTCCGAGGTAGCTATTCAAGAATATAGCAGGGCTTAAAATAATGGGGCGTTAATGAGTTGTTATCATGCTTTTCCCTTTGTTTAATATGTTTCTTACAATTCTTAATGGCATTTTGGTAGCTTGAAGTAATTGAAGACAAATGGAAAAACTTTGTGATGCAAAACAATACGACAAAAGACGTGTAAGGGAGCTTTGCAAATGAAGGGGAATGGGTGTCTCATTAAGACATCTATTTATTAAAAATCAGAACAGAAAAAGAACTGCTGTTTTAAGTCATTTATTTTTACTCGCTAAGTTAGTTCCAGATTGGGTGCAGGACAGTAAAAGAACTCTGATGTTAAGGTAGCTAATGAGAGTGAGAATTGCGACTGAAGAAAAATGAGGATAAGTAGAACTGAGTTAGGACTACAAAATTAATATTTAGCGTAGTTGTTTGAATGCTTGTGTTTGAGACACTGGATACACAGTTAACTGTACTGGAAGTAAATCGCCAATACTTCGGGAGTGCCGTACCGGCACAGAAAGCAATGTGATCGCTTTACCAGGGAGTTGTCTTTGGGATGCCGAGTTGTCTAAAAACAAAAGAAAAACACAGCAGTGCCGAATGGTGCAAGTTGATCTGTCAGGAGCAACACATCGTGGCCATGTGCCGGTCTCATGGTCTGCAAATGTGTTAATGTGCTGATATCTGTAAGTTCAGCCAATTTAAGTGTCAATGCAGAATGCACCGGCATCTGGCAGTCCCAGCTTCCTTGCAGTGAGCTTTATCTTCCTGTTTCATTTTTAAATTCTGAGACACAATTGTGCAGCCTTCTGTGTGACTGCAGTCGATGAGACAGTACCACATACAGTATAGCACCGCAGAGCATCCCACTGCTGCGAACCTGAATACAGGGTCCAGGTGATTTGCGGGGCAGCAGACATCACACACTAATGCTGAAATTTCTTACCGCATAAAGAGTGACAGATTCCAAAATAAAGCCACAGACTTTACTTCTGTGTTTTTGAACTTGACTGGACATAGCTGAAAAGGAAAGAGGCAATGTTCAGCTAAAACTGAATATTCAGCATCTTCCCTGACACAGGCGATCAGATTTATGGTGCTTACCTAAACGTGGAGATAAAACCACTGATTTCATTGATGATATTTTAGCCAGGTGTAGTAGATACTAGACTGTGACCAAGCATTCCTAAAATCAGCTGTCCCTGCTACTGGAGTAGTGTGCCAGCAGCACTGGGCAACCAGCTGTCATTCTGGCAGTGGAGAATGGGAGCAGACCAAGGAGGGCTTCCCGGGCGAGATGGAGAGAGATGATTATGGAGGGGCAGGGTATCATTCAGCCTCCGGGATTAACTTGGTACCCTGAGCAACACCTCATGAAAGCGCTTGACCTGGAAGAATAAGGTGGATAAAGGGAGGACTGCTCTCACACCGGTGTCTCGCTGCGGCTCCCTCCATATAGCTCCGGTGATATTTTAAAGATGAAGAGTGTGCTAAGGAGGGAGGATTCCTCGTGTCTCATTTCTGTTATCTCACTATAGCGCCAGTGGTATTATCAAGACAAATAGTATGCCAAAACTTAAAAGTGAACATATGTTTATGGGGGTGGTGGGGAATACAGAGGTCACTGTTGTTTCTTTCTAGTCAGAGAAGACATAATGGGGCCTGGTTTAGATAAATTAAGATTTGGAGCTAAGCTCGTGTCAAGACTACACTAGTGTAATTATAAGTTGACTTCTTTCAGGGTCCCTGAAGTTTTTAGAGTCAAATAAAAATGTTCAGCGAGAGTTTTATAACGTAGTTCAACTGTTTCAATGTGAGCTGATTGCAGCTCGTCCTTGTTGGCTCCCAAACCAATTTTACTTTGGTTTGAAAAATTTTCAGTGAACTTCCAAATACTTTCTTCCGTGTCATTTCAGTGCTCTGTTTCTTCTGTTTCTGGACTTCATTTATATTTTGCTATTTTTGATGTCGTCTTCATTCCATATTTCCTTACGCAGCTGGAAGCTGGAATACTTTTTTTTTTTTTTTATTCCAGTTAAAGTTGTCATGGTGCTTTTTCTAAATTTTATTTTAAGATATAAAATAATTGTGGTGCTCATTTTTAATAGACCTTTAAACCAGACAGATTCACTGTTGGTTTTTTTAACTAAAACATAAAAAATTCTTTCTGCCTGGTGGGATTGTTAGGAATTCTGGTTCTGAATTTAAGGGGGGAAAAAAGGTGTGAAAGTTCCTGTGATTTACAAACTGCTTCCATCAGAGAGTCTCTGAACTCCTTGGAAGATGTTGTTTCAATTCTGCTTTATATTTCAATCACTATATAACTGGTGAGGAGTGAATAAACCATACCTTTTGTAATACTTAGGGACAATATAAGTACAAATGCCCTTTACTAAAATCTGAAAAAACTGTAATAGGAAAACAAATCCATCCTGTTATTTCAGAGAAATGCAAGCATTTTAAATGCTTTGGTTTTTGTAAAAGGGGCAAATGAATTTTTCATAATACAGTACAGAATCAGTTCTGTAATGCTAATTGTATTTAATAATAGTAATTTAAATTTGGCTGTACTCTGCTGAGCAGCAGCGAGAGAAAATTGTATGTGGGAACGTTAAAGTCCAGAAGTGTAACATATGGTGTGCTTTGGCCTTCCAAGTCTGTCTTTATGTACCCATGAAATATCTCAACTGCAGAAGTCTTTCTGATGGCTGCCCCCTCCTTTCTCGCCCGTTCACAAACGGTGTCTGATACTCCCCAGCATTGATTTACACTACCCGGTGCCTCTCTGCCTTTGGCAGTTTGTTCCATATTCTAATTTCAAATACTCTTTGTGTGAAAATGTTCTAACCGAATTACTTATGTTCTCATTCCCTAATGAGCATCGGTCCATCTGTGATTGCCTGAATTCAAATTAATAAATGGGTTATTCACAACCATCAATCCCTTGCTCTCCCGCACGTCCCATGCCCTGTGAGATTCCAGTGCCTTTCCATAGCCTTTCTTGGTAAACTCTAAAAGACAAGTATGGACAGCATTTCTTGGGAATTTATATCTGCTCTCCACATCCTCCATCACTTTGGCTGCTGCTGCTTGTTTATCGTCTTTCCAATATCTTTCTTTTTTTTTCTTTTTTTTTAATTGATAAGAATAAGTTGCAAATAGGTCAGCTTTCAGTTACGCTACACCTCCACCAAGCTACATAAATTAATCCAGATTTTGGGGAGATGTAAGCAAAATAGGAATTTGGTTGGTTTCTCCAAACACAGCCTTGTGTTGTGTTACAATAACTCGTCTCTTTACAGCCTCTCGCCACATCTCTCAAGATCTCATTGCTGCTGCCAAACACTGGGCAGATGCTTTTGGTGTCCTTATTTTCCTCCTTGACCCCTCCCTTCGAGTCTTTTCTTGGTTTACGCGTTGTGCATTGTGCTTCTGTGTAATTTCTACAATTGTCCTTGTCCTTTGGTTTTCTGGCCTTAATCCTCTCTGTAATGATCTCTACAAGTCACTTATCAGCCGTAAGACTAATCTATACGCGTCACGTGGCGCTCCTGCGCTCTGCTCCTGTGCACTTTGCCTCTGACTCCCTCCATTATTTTAATCATCTACATTGTAGGCTTGCTTTTTTTTTTTCTTTTCTTCTCCCAAAATCCTTCCCATCGCACAGTCATTTTTGTCCAAAGTGAACAGAAGTGGCACCAAACCCGACCCCGCAGCACCCTCCTGCGTGTCTCTCCTCCTCCCTTCCCTGGCACCCTCAGCCTCCCCGAAGCTTCCCAGTTCTGCAGATCTCCCTCCCTTATAATAAAATATCAGATACTTTCCTGAAATGCAGATACAGTAAACGCTGCCCATTGTTTCTGCCTTATCTACCAAATCAATAACGTGAAAGAATTCAAGGACGTTTTTCAGACAGGACCTTCCTTTTTTAGTACATGTTGACGTACACACCTTTAAATGGTTTCATAATATTAACTGCTTTTCAAATACACAGAAGAATTTATGTCAGGTCTTTGTATCCGTAGTTCTTCAGATCCTTCCGTACTTTTTATTAAAATATGGGAATGATAATCTCCATACTTTCAGTTTCCTGATTTTGGTAAGCAGCCGCGGGACCGTGCCAGGCTTTCCTGTTTCCCTTTCTGTCTCTTTCTGCTTTGGAGTAATTCATTCAATGGACCTGGTCTTGGGTTGGTTTGGTTGCTTTTCGTCAATATTTAGTAATTGTAAATCCTCTGTTTTCTGGTATGTTAGGAAAATACATGTTTACCAAAAAAAAGTTGTTGCGGAAAAAGTATTTTATTCTGAGAGCCATAACACTGCATTTCCTTCTAAAGTGAAGTTTTAGATGAACATACAGATTTAGAGGAAGAGAACAGATTGCGTGAGGTAGTATTTTGCCTCACCTGGGCAGAGAGCTGCGCGGGTCGAAGAGACGCTGGTGAGAGGAGCCTGGCTTGAGCTCGGAGTCCGAGAGGGGACAGACCGGGGGGCTCTGCCTCGGCTTTATTAGAAAAATTATTTGTGTCTGGAAGATTCACAGTTGTTTAGTGTTAAGTATCACAGGGTCCCCAACAAGTACGTCTTTTCATCCTCTCATAGGCTTAGTGGAAATAATAGAAAAATATATTTGCCACAATAAAGGCAGAGCGTGACGTCAGAAGCGCACGCGGTTCCCGTTTGTTGTGTTGGATCTTAATAAGTGGTAAAGGAAAACAGTTGTTGAGGAGAGAACCTGTCTGGCAAACACCATGCTTTTTATAAAGATTTAAAGTAAAGAATCACAATAGACAGTAGTGTTCATAAAAATAGTGATGCTTGCTATTGTGCTGAAAAGGACTTGCAGTTATATTCAGTACAGATGTATCAGAAATGCTCTTACAAGGCTGCTTCCGTAGGAGCGGTACACAGGAGACTCAAGTTCCCTTTTTATGTATTAACTAGTTTTATATGAAATATATTAATTTATTTTTATAGCTCTGAGTGTAAGAGTTTTTATTGGAACAAGTCTAAAAGCCTTCTTTTCTCATCACCCCTTTTAGATTGACGCATTGGGTAAAAGAAGCAAAGAAGCAGAGGCAGCCTTCTTGAATGTTTATAAGAGATTAATTGATGTTCCAGGTAAGCAAATAATTTCCTTATTCTGAAAAACAGATGGCTTATGTTCGTGTGAATGCCACTGCGCATTTTTTCTACCTTTGATAAGGTAAATACGAGCAATGGCTTTATTCTGAAACTGATATGCTCCACTATTATTTCTAATGGAAAGAACTGTAACTAAGGCACATTTCATGACTTTTCTTAAAACTGTTTGTTGCATTTACATTTTAATGTTTGTATGAATCATTTTATATTATTACAGTATTGTGGGATTCTCAGTAATTTGTTTATTAGAGGGTTCAGACATTTTTAACAAAAAAGATACATCTTGAAGCTTCATCAAGAAGCAGCAATATTTGTACTTTTAAAGGACAGAGAAAAATTTTCATATCTTAAAAAAAAAAAAAAACAACAAAAAAGCGCCTCACTGAAAAGTGAATCCCTACCAAATTTCAGTTCTGTTCAGTGTAAGCGTGATCATGAATTTTATTCAAAGGCCTTTAATGTATGTGTTTTCAACTTCCCTTTATGTTTGGCATCAGAAGTTTCCAGTTGATTTCTTTTTACATTTTGGGAGTTGATTTTTTTGTTTTGTTTTGTGTTCCCCAACGGTAGATAAATACTGTCTGAAGAGATTTTTCTTTTTGCAACTGTACCCAAGCATGAGAGGGAATTAGGAGTCCAAGTCTCCACCTCCAAATCTTGGCCTGACTGAGCTGTTGGCATATGACTGTGTGGGCATGTAATTTTTTTATACTCTTATAAAACATTGACATTATATATAATATTCAAAATACTTACCTCAAGAGAGGTTTTGAGATATAATTAATACTTCTAAAGGCTTTTAAGGCCTCATTGCAAAGTGCACCCTAATCTTTACTTGCTTTACCTTTTAAGCAGCACGTTTCATGCACGCTTCAAATAAAAATTAATTTTGTAATGTTTTGTTTACAGCTTAACGGGTTAAAAGGTCACTGTTTTTCAGACATTTAGTCAAAACTAACATATATTTTTTATGCTTTCACATTGATAGTGGAGTAGCGCCCAGTGGCCAGTTCCTGCTGCGTTAAGTGCAGCGTATGTGGAGAGATGCAGACACTTACCGTGCTCATCCTAGACAACAAGTGCCTCAGAAATGTAGTTTTTTAGGTTAATCAGCTATTCCCCGGCCCTGTGAGTTTTTGTTTCCTGCTCATAGTCTTAGTAACGTTCCATAGGTGAAGGGCTTCCTTCGCCCGCCGGCCCGTGCCGTGGGAAGGGACGGGGGACGCGGGGAGGCTCCTGAGCGTTGACTGTGGTTTGCGCTGGCGCGAGCGGTGTGGGCACAGGACGGGCTCTCACGGCTCTGCGTCGGGAAGGAAGCCCCTCCGTGAAACCCACCCGACATTGCCCGCAGGCAGCGAGGCCGCCATCCAACGCCAAGGAGGGAAGCTGCGGCCCCTCCATCTCCGCGCTAACGCAGCCCGGGGTGCTCCTTCCCTGCCGTGGTTTGGGAGGCGGGTAGGTTTGATTCCTAATGGTCTGTTTCTTTTCACCACTGAGCAGTCGTGTCAAACAAAAGCTGTGTGGGATCCTTTTCATGCTCTTGTGCGGAGGCTTTTTTTCTGAAGCCTGGCATTATTGCAGGTGCTGGGACTGGAACAGCAGAGTCAAACCGAAGCTTGCAGAGTAGGTTGGACATATATCCCACCCATGCTGTAGGATCTAAACGGCGAGGGACTTTGTCAGTACGTCTTTGTAGGAAAAGGAATTTTCTCTTTTCCTTCATTTGCAAGAGCAAAATTTACACCCCTTCTTCCACACGCCACAATCTCGCTCTTGTCCAGCCTTCCCCTGCGCATGCCTTACGTTATGTGTCAGAGAAATATTTCTTTGATATTCTTACTACATGTAAAAATTTCGGCCTGGCAAAGTTGTGAGCGCGATGGAGTCTGTGGGATTAGAAATATCTAGAGGTTTTAGTCCCCCGCTGTATCTGCAGGCCTGAGAGGCACACAAGGAGCGTACTCGTGTTGCTGAAAGCAAATTCCAGGTTCTCGAGCAGCAGTCCGGCCAGTCCCCTGTAGCGTATGGAGGCGTAACAAATACTCACCGTTTACAACACGTACTGCAATGAAAAAGAAAACAGCCATTAGGAATGTATGGCACTGGTATTCGTCACGCCGTGGTAGGGCTGAGTTAGGCGTACGCAGTTAGGGGCTTTCTATTTCCTTCTCATTGTATGTAGGCTTTTACAAGGAGTGTGTATCCGTGGAGGGCTTCCCTTTATAAAAGAGCATCAGTATTCATTTATCACATGTGGTGTTGTGCCTCTGTGTGGCTTTACATATCTTTTGACCTGTCCATTTGGTATTTCAAATATTTAGGTATACTTTTAGCTGCAAAACCCTGCTATGTTTTCTTTTCGGTGTGAGAGGGGAGCTATGATGTTTTGAGAAAGCTATGACTGGAATGCTGTGGAGTGGTTATTTAGCATTAAGCATCACTGTTACATGACAAGGGTGCAATTTTATCAGGCTTTCAATATCCTTTATAGGACCATATAATAATTGCAGCCGAAGTCTAATTCCCGGCAGCCAATTTTATGGTTCTTGAGGAAAGCATGTATTCCTCTGCTCAGTAATAATGTGCACACTTTATATAATTAAAAAGGGCTTCTATTTTAATTTTACTATAAAATGATCTGTATTGAAACTCCAGCTATGGTGTTTTATGGATCCAGCCATGTTTAATGATTTTCTTTCCTGACTTGACCAGAGTTTTCACTCAGGCTCACCAGTAAGGAATTTGTGGGAAGGGTGGTATTTTACTTGTAAATTTTCCTATGTACATCAGGGGGTTTCTCGTTAAAAGATAAAACAGACCTTTTCATATCTCTCTCCAGCTTCATGATACTGTTAAAATAGCATTATCATTGGTTTGTGCTGCAAAATTTATCCTTCCTAAAGGAAAGTACATGTCAAGGAAAACATTTTGGTTTATGTACGTTTATACAGCTATAATTCTCACTCAGATCATTCTGTCTTGCTTGAGACTGAACATTTTTAATTAATGGAATTAATTTTCTCATTTAATTGCCTTATTTTCAGTATGCAGTAGAGAGCTAGAGAAAAGTAAACGCTGCCACATGAATTGCACTAATCAACAAGGTTGTCACAACTTACCTTTAAAAATAATGTGAATATATTTATTTTGAAGTAAAGGGAGGTTGGGTCTGTATTTTGAGGAAGCTTTCTTCCATCTGTACGAGATTTCTTTCTCTCTAGTTTTTATAAAATACTCGTATTATGTTAGCACCCTTGGCTTTTAGGGTCTTAATCTTGCAAACACTTCAAGGGAAATTGGAGCCCTGTTGTGTAAGTGTTTGGAGGAGCAGGGCTGCCTTGCAGAAACAGTATATTTATAATACTGTTTTTGTAAAGCTTTGAAAGAAAAATGTTAAGCATTAAAAATACCAAAATTTAAATATTTTTCTTTTAAAAAGGAACAGTATTCACTACTTAATTTTTTTAAAAACAAAATTTCACTGTAATTTTCAAGTAAAAGTTAAGATGTGGAGACAGTATCTGACAGTATCTGGATAAACTGGTTAAATAGAGTTTCACTTTATGCTCTGTCTTTATTATTGTGCCGTTACGGCACAATGCCACAGTTGGATTTGCTCAGTTTTCAATATTGCTCCTGTTAAGCGCAGCTCCTGCGTAGGCAAAGAAGAAAGAATTCTGCCTTTAAACAGAGAATCTGCTATCTTGATGTGGCAACACCTAAACCAAGTTTGGGTTCAGTGGGCGTTTTCCTATAAAAGCTGAGTGTATATCTTTTGCAAGGCTGCTAAGAGCCTGCCGCCAAAGAGGAGAACCTGAAAGCTCATCTCCTTCCCGCTTCTCCCTTTACTGCAGGGTCCCGTTGGGGTGCCCGGGCTGTGGGCGCAGCAGTGCCGGCGGCACCCAGCTCCTCCGCGGGCACCGCGGCTGCTGCCTGCCCTCCGCACTCCGCTGCGCAGAGCCCGGTCCCAACCCTCGCGCTCCGCTGTGCCACTTGAGGCACGGGGTCGCATCTCGGTTATACCCTCTGCAAATATAAGAGGAAAAAGTGTTGCTCTTTTTCAGCATGTACGTGTTTGAGAATCGGGGTAGGTTAGTGTAAAATATTTGCTCTCGGTTTGGTGGGGGCTGTGCAGCCTTCTAGGGTTGAGCCATAAATGGTATTCGTTTCTGCTTAATGGGAATTTTCTCATCAAGAAACTAAATGACTCTTACAGTGTAAAAGGGGATGTATGTGTCTTTTTATCGGAGACTCTTCACAGGTCTGTGTTGTGATGAGATTTGCCATAAGTCTGGTGGTACATAATGTGCGTGATGTGTTTTTTAGCTCAGAGGGACCCGCTATCCACGGAAAGTAAAATAACAGAGAGGGTAAAAAGAAGAAATGTTTGGGGTTTTTTTTAGTGTGCCCTGTCAAAACAATTAAAAGCAATAACAATGAAAAATGGCTGAAGTGGAAATTTTATCTTTCCCTTACTCCTTGCCATCATAAATTGCACGCCCTGCCATGGGGGCTGTGTCTTACTCAGGGGTTTGAAGGAGAAGCAGGCGAGTTCCCAGAGAGTTTTCCACACACCCAGCATTACACATAGTATTTGTGTTTACATCTAATCACCGTTCAGCCTTCCAAATTCAAACTGCCCTGCACAGGGCTTTCTTTTTCCAAGGGATGATTTAGCTGAGGAAACACAAACTTCTTTTAAAATAAGTAATCAGTAAAACGCAAAATAAGCATAAGCGAATAACTTCTGAAGGCAGAAATGAAAATTTGTTTCTTACTCATAAAGAGAGCTTCATTCCTTCACCACGGAGCCCAGGCTAACACCAGTGTGAGATGAAGTGTTTATTGCTATCGCTCCATTTGCTTGTGATTATTTACAATTTAGCAAGACTCTGCAGACTTGTATTGCTGTTTGGGCTAAGAGGAGAATTCCATTTAAAGTGTATTTGATCAGTGTTCTGAGGTTCTGAGGTTAAAGGGGATACAAGAGAAAAACAGGTTTGATTATTTATTTTTTTTCTTTCCAGTAAAATCATCTGCTGCTTATGTTGGAGGTGATAAATGTGTATGAAGTTGTTGTATTTATATACATTATGTGGCCTGTTCAGATTTTTTTGTAAAGTGTAATGTTAAGCAGAAAGCATAATAATGCCAGCCCCGACCGCAGAAAGGCTGTGTAGACTTTTACGTACCCAGATGACCCAGAAGTCGCATGGTGTGCTTAAATTCCAACCTAAGCACACCTAGCTTTTTGTGCCTGGAGAGAAGAGCTGGTTGAAGGTGAATTTAGGAGAAATGTAAAGAGGGGAGAAGGAAAACAAGGTTCACTCCAGGGGACTGTGTTAAGCATATCCCAAACTAAAGTACTAAAAACATAGTTTGAAAAAGTTAATCCTCGGACCACTCTTCATTGGGCTAATTGTTAATTGTTTGGCAAAACTCTGGCTAAAGAGCGAGATCGGGTTATAGTATCCCCTGAGTTTGTGATATATTGAGACTGATCAGCAAGAAAAATTTTTGAGAAAAGTTTGGTAGCGTTACAAACTGTGAAAAACTTCAAGCAGTTCTTGGTTTGTAAATAACATGTCAAAATGGTCGCCACTTTCCAAATAAAATACATTTGAATAAAATTGAAGATAGACATATAAAATGAAAAGGCTTATATTTTTGCTGCCCCTAACTTTACAAGGGAAATGTATATTTGTAATGTGTGCCTTTTCTCAACCTTAGAGGGAAAAGAAAACAGTATTTCAGTGAGTAGTCTTAGGAGGAAAGGCACCAAAATGAGCTTGCTCATGGGCAACGGAAGTAGCGCAGACACCCCCTCAAACAGAGCAGTAGGGTGTCTTTCTAAACACACTTGAAAATCTGATAAAATTGAGAAAATTGAGCATAGTTGATACTTGAAAGAGTGAAAAGCGGTAAATCCCTGTGGCTGCAGGCAGCGATTTAGCTTGTGACTGTATCCCCTCTGAAGACAAAATCCTTCATGTTTCACCATCACGTTTAGACCAGGTAAAAAACCAAAGTTGCATAAACATATGAAAAATGCCCCAGTTCAGGAAGCTGGGTCTGGAAGAGAAGTCGGTACAGTAAAAAATTAGGGACTGTAGACATTGGTGATTTTTCCCAAACTGTTCTGCAGACCTCTGCACAAAGGCATGCCGGGGGTGGGGGTGAGAGGGACAGGGCTGCGGATGGGGGGGGTTGAGCAGCGTTTCGGTAGGGTCGGCGGCTGCTGCCGTTTTATTTTCCGTAATGGTCTGAATCGCCTGGGATGCTGCTCCAGCCCTCGGGTAGTCCAGCGCTGAGGAATGCAGAAGTAGCTCATAATCACTTCAGCCTTCTTCCCTCTGGGGTTTGAATTCAGAGACACAGCGTAAAATACAGTTTGGGGTCTGTGCGGGATGAATGCACGCTGGTAGGGCATACTGTTGGCATTGTGGAGTTACTTTCAGATGAAGTGCAAAGTCCTGGCCAATTCGCGTCTTTTGTATTCATTCACTTTATCCTTATGTTTTGAAACTGATGGCAAAATATCTAAAAATAGCTCCGTTACCTGGATATGTGGCTTGAAATTGGGCTTGTCTGATCGCATACTTTTTTCTTTGGTTTTTCTCGTTGAATTAATAATCGGATAAATTCCTTTGTAAAAGCTGAAATAAATATTCGAAGGAAGAAATATCCCTAAAGCATACACTTTAAAAAATTTATTGTGTGGTTGTCAAGCCCTATTTTACTTGGTAGGCTGGAGGCACGGAAGGAAGAGGGGAGGTGCAGATAAGGGGACGGATGCAATGAACAGAAGCAGGAAGAATGTGCCCTAGAAGGGGGAAGATAATCCCCGCGGGCACTGCTTGTGTCCACCTGGAGGTTGTAACTGCAGCACCCTCGGAAAGCTGTTGCTTCGGGGAGTGGAGTTAGAGCTGCCCTAACCCCGGTGACCGGAGCCGTGCCGCATATTCGGAGTAAAAGAGGCAGCCTGTGGGTGTGATGGGGAATATCGGACTTTCTCGGTTGCAGGAATGTGAACTGGAATTAGAATAAACCCCAGCTTTCAGAGGGTTTAGTGCTAAGTCTGTTCAGAAGCTTTTAGGAGAAAGAAGGGATGATTGTGGCAGAAATGCTTTCAAACGTAGCGGAAGGTTCTTTTTTCTTTTTATAATCTCAGAGTAGGAGAAATGAAACTTAGAGTACAAGTGATTTTCTGTAACTGTCCTTTGCTTTGCACTGAGCTCAGTGTGTGAGCAGTAAATTCCAACATCTTCAGCCATTATTAGAACATTAACGATCAAATTGGAGCATTTTCAGTTGCAGTGGCTTCTCTTGTAACTCATTAGGTCCTTTTTCAGCTGACATATATAGTGCCATGAAACATGGTCGCCTATTATGCGTACCCCACTTTTAATATTAAAAACTTTTCTGAGGATTTATTTTGGTAGCTCCTTTGAAAATAGAGGGAACTGTAATGCAATTCATTAAGAAGTCAAATCATTTACTCTGCATTATATGACTTTTTTGGGCTCTAGGGTAGAGATGTATCTCATAAGCTGGGGCAGGGGCCAGAGCATCTTTCCGGCATTCTAGAATTGGTAGATAAATAAAGGCTGTTCTTAAATAATAGCCCACAAGATCTAAGAACCACATTTTGACAAAGGGATCTATGCGATTGTGGTCAAATTGGCTATATACCATCTCGCACCGTTTCACTTAGCCCCGCAAGCGTTGGAGAGTGCTGCCGCGGAGAAGGTTTCTCGTGATTAATGGGGAGGAAAGGCGCCGGTTTGCTGCGACTTCCCCCCGTCCCCACACGGAGGGGTCGCATCAGGATTGCTGCGCTGCTTTACTGCTTTCAGAGGTCAGCAGAATTTGGGATTTTGCTTTTTTTTTGCTAGTAAGGAAAATGGGAGTCCCTCACCCTCTTGTGGGCGCTTTGGATTCCCTGGTACAGCCCTTACAAAATGCTCTGACAGCAGGAGGGTGAGGAGAACGCTGTAAAAAAGTGGAAAAAAATAAAAGGAAGAGAGAGATCCCAGTCCCGTGGGACGGGGGAGTAAGAAAATATGTATAATTCTTGATTGAAGGAAGAACCTTTTCATGTTTTTTATGAAGTGAGGAGTTGGAGAGATGATAAGCTTTGTTTCAAACGGAATTACGGCTATAACTCTTCTGTCCCTGGGCTACCAGAGTCATAGGGGAAAAGGAGGAAAGCTATCATTTATTCCATGAAATCTTTGTCTCGGTCTCTCTAGGCTATTTCAATTTACCCCTGAAATTTCTGGGGAATAATTAATGAATTAATTAAGTACGCTGTGAGGTGTTTGAATATTCAAAAGCTACAATGTAATTATTATTTTTTCTAAAAACACGTTTTCAGGTTATTTTCAGATACGCAGCCTCCCAAGAAAGCACTTACTGCAGCAAAAGCTCACGGAGCATCTCCCTGCTCTTCCCGTCTCCGAAGCAGACCTGCCCTGCAGAGCGCCTTTACAAAGTCAAAAACTTCTTTGACTTGGGCATGGAAGTATTGTGACGGCAGAGCTGCACTTCTGGCTTTTTTAAAAAGTTAAAATCACATTAATGAAGTTGTGTTAAGGAGGATTTTTTTTTTCCCCCCTCCCTCCCTTATCATTTTGCGTGGGCGTTCCTTGCGAGCGCTCCCGAAGAAGGCTTTGCTTACGGTGAGGTTTAGGCAACAGAAATACAGGCTTGTTGAAAGCAACGCGTTGCCTTCGATGAATTATTTTTAGCTCCCAACCTTAGGAAACACGTTTCCAAGTGATATAAAATATTAATTGCCCCTGTAGTTCTGGCACTGTTTCGTAACTTGCTTTCTTAACGTTGCCAGTGTTACAGGCCTGTAACGAAGAGGGGAGGAGGGGATTTAGGAAAAGTCCTTTGTTTTGGAAAAGTCTCTTCGGGAGCTCCATTTTCAGATAGCAGATGAACGCGTTTTTACCAATAAGCAGAAAAGCGATGAGCCCGCCGGCCCCGGGCGGGGAAGAGCCGGGCACCGGAGGCTTTTGCAGCCCCTGACACCCTGACAAGCGTCGCAGCCTGCCTGGGAACGGTCCGGTGGCTGTGGTGGCCTCGGACCGTGTGAGCATCCCCCGCCGCTGCTGCCGCCGCCGCTCCGCCGGGCGCTGCTCCGGGGGCTGCCTCCCGATCCGCCCCGCGCGATCCACTCCGGGCATTGCCGCTCTCCCGCCCCCCCCACCGCCGGCCGCGCAGCCCGGACCGCGGGGTGCCCGCTGCGGGCAGCCCCGGGGCTGCGTCCCGCCCCGCCCCGCGTCATCCAGGCCGGGCATTGCCGCTCTCCCGCCGGTCCCCGGCGGCGCCCCGCTCGGCCCGGCCTGGCCGGGCCCGGCCCCGGTGTGCGGGGAGAGCCGCCGTGTTCTTAAAAAACAATATATAGAGCTATACGGAGCGAGAGGGTAGTTGGCCGCAGTGCTCTGTAAACTGTACATTTAAACAATGACATAGTTTTTCCACTTCATGTGGTGAATATCCCCCCCCGCACACACACACCGCAGCCCACCCCCCGTCGGTCTCCCCCGCGGCTCGAAGGGCGGCGGGAGGGAACCCGGTCCCGGTCCCGGTCCCTTCGGGAGGCGGCTCCGCGTCTCTCGAGGCGAAGCCACGGCGGCCGGGGGGAGGTTGGAACACCCCGGGGGGGGGTTCGAACACCCAGAGGGGGGGTTGGAGCATCCCCCCCCCCGCCCCGAGCCGGTTCTCCCGGAGCCGAGGTGGGCTTTTCCCCCCTCTTCCTCAATAGCGAGGGTGGTCCCGGCATACTCTATATCGAGACAGCTTTTCATCAGTTGCTCATCAGCATGCTAATTGCTGTATGACTAATTATGCCCTGAATTCCAGTTGATTTTCTTAATGAGACAGCTGGGTTAATTATGTAATCGTATGATTACATTAGCCTAGAGTGCCCTGGCGAAAAGTAACGCAGGCGGGAGCGTGATGTCAGCGGCGGAGCCGCGCTCACAAGGGGGTGCATTCATCGCTGCCTAATGACGGGGGACCCACCGGGCTCTTTGTGTAAACACTTATATTGAATTATTAAGATCAGTGTCTTTTTCCAGCTTGCAGAATGAGGGAGGAATGGGTTGGTGGGTTGGTTGGTTGGTTGGGGTTTTTTTTTCTTAAGCGAAACTCATTTTGGAAGTTGAGCTGGTCATCGATAGTCCCGTGACACCTCCGGGGCTGGGGCTGGTGTGAGCAGCGTGGGGCTGCGGGTGGCGAGGGGCTGCCTCCAGCTCCTCACGTAAGGTGCTGTTTTCGTAGAATCATCATCGAGTCACAGAATGGTTTGGGTTGGAAGGGACCTTAAAGGTTATCTAGTTCCATCCCCCATGGGCAGGGACACCTCCCACCAGCCCAGGTTGCTCCAAGCCCCGTCCAACCTAGCCTTGAACACCTCCAGGGATGGGGCAGCCACAGCCTCTGCTTTGGTGAGATCTGTCTTTGTGGTCCTTTTGAAATTGGTCTTAAAATATGTAGTTTACATGTATACGCAATAACAACAACAACTAATTGGTTCTCTTGCAATGCTGTTCAAAAAAGTGCTCTCATCAGGGACGTATGTGGTCTGAGAGGTGTTGCTGCAGCTGCGGTGCACCAGCTTGTTTGATGTGAAGTATTAACTTCTATAAAAATTACATTACATTTGTAACTGTATTTTTTTCACGCCTGCGTTCATTGAGATGTGCCCGTCCACCTCCTTACGAGGACAGTAGCTCGTCTGGAAGGGGACCGGTGTGGTGTGTCACAGTGGTGAGCGCAGGGACGCGCTTGGGGAGCTGCTGTGAAATGGCACCGAAAGGGCCATTCATTGGGCAGTAAGGGCTGGAACAGGCTTTGCGGATATGGGTTTTAAACTATGGCAGTTATTGTTTCTCGTATGGTAGCATGGAGGAAGCCTTATCGGGGGTTGGATCCAGACATGCCGGGCTGCGTACCAACACGTGGTGCAGAGGGCCGCTCTGTGGGTACGGGATGCAACAAGTGGACTGGGAAAGTAGAACAGAATAGGAAGCAGTAGAAAAAAATATACTAAATCTAGTACAAAAATAGACATCTCAATTTACTCTTGGGCAATAATGATCTTGTGAAACACTTTTTCAAGTTCTGGATGATCAGATTCCTTTTACCAGTTTTCTCATTTCTTATTTATCTTGTGCCTAGCAGGGATTCTGAACTTTTGCAAGGTAGAGATGATTCAGAATAAGAGAATAATTTGCGATGAGTTTTCCACATTTTAGCGTTAAGTGAGATGATTTTTCTCTTTTACAGATTATAGAAAGGGCATTTCCTTCTGTGCTTCTCTCCATAAGCTAGTGCCACTTGATTTTTTTTGAAATGTGTGTGCCTGTTGTTTGTGTAATGAATCGAAAGTTTTGGTCCATTGCTTGTTTAAAAATTCAGTGACCTCCTGTTAAATGACATGAAACATACTTTGTAAGTCTGGTTAATATAAAAAGGTATGCTTTTTCATGCGTGTGTATGTTGGGAAAAGGAGAGTATTTTTATTTATTTTTAAATCCACTCCACTCAGGTAAGAAAAAAGCTGTTCTGACTATAAGGTTTATACCTGTTTCAAATTAATTGGTGTTTATAAATACTTCAGAAATCATGGATTTTTAGGGGTTTTGAGATTAAAGAGGGACTTGCCATGAGAAATGAAGTATTTGTCCCTCTGCCCAAAATGTCTTGGTCGTTTTATTGTCATGCAATGATTAATTTTCTTTAATGCACTTTGTCAAAATTAAGTCTGAGAGGTGCTTCAGCCATGGGTTTTTTTTAACATGTCCTTAGGCAGTTATTTAGTGGCTGTAGGCCATCAGTCCTTCAAATAGGCTCTAGTAAAGTTTTAAGTTCAATGCACAGAGACTGTTTATACATTTTGTTTGTTCTGCCACTGTTTTGCTACTTGAACATTAACCTTTAATAGAGCTAAATTAAATATACATGTCCTGATGAATAATTATGAGATTGCAAGAATTTTCATTTTGTACATAAAGCTTCTCAGGGATCGCAAATTTGACTAAAGATTTAGTCATTATTCACTTTATAATGCCCATGTTATTTTTGTCTTTTAATTCTTTACTGATTTAAATATAAAAATCCTCGTGTATTTGGAGCAAAATATCTTTTATGGGTGTCCGGGCTTTTTACAATGGGCATGTTAAAATGAGGGGGAAAAGTGCACCCACAATTTTGTAACGTTCAGTTTCTTTCATTGTGGCATTTTAACACTTTTATAAAAATATCATAGCTGGAGCTTAAGATCCCTGCCCTATATGTGTTGCCGTTCCCGTAACAAGACATGGGTAGATTGAGACAATCCAGCCTTTCTTTACGTTCAGCAGATGAATGTCCCAGGCCAGCTCTTTCGGAGAAGTGCTGAGCTGCAAAAGTGTGACAAAACGGTCATTCCAGCTAAAGGTCGGCAGACCTACATGGGAGAAGGGTGATGTTGTGACAGCCCGTACCGTAATTGGACCATACATAAATATTGCAGGGCCTTTAACTCATGCTACTGCTGTGACTTAAACTTTATATTTAATTCCTTACCTGTACCCCCCGTCTCTGCCACGATAACATTTTAAGTTTGATTTATTATAAATATTTTAATACAGATAATAATAACGAAAAGTATTTGGCCTAAAAAGCATAAATGAAAAAGCTATGTAGTCATAAACTATGTATGTACAGAGAACAGATGACAAGCAACCTAGATTTTGTATTATGAACAGGGTAATGCCATAAGCTGTTGAAGAACCGAAGTAACAAAATGCAGCAGGCTGCTACTTATAATGTCTCGGAGCTCAACATAACCCAGTACTATTCTTTTATAAACTATGAAACAACGCTGGCATATTGAAAAAACACACAGGCTCATGCTTAATGTGTTAACAGAGGTACAATAGACTTATTATGTGTTTCCAGAGACTGAGGGTGGTCTGAAAAATTAATGACTGTGGTGGTTGAAAATTAAGTGAACTCCCTAATATATACTGTTGTTGATCCACTGAGTTTGGTGTTTAGCATTCCTCAACAGGAGACTAAATCTTTGCAGCCATTTCACAAGAGATGCTGGCGCCCATAACAGAAATGTATTCAATAATCTTTTATAAGTCCATCAGACTCCAGCGTTTTCCTATTCTGCCTGGGAAGAAGTCCCAGAATAAATCACACAGGCACACGTCAGGTGTGTGCGAAGGACTCTCTTCAGCAGAAGGGGACGAACAGCAGAGAATTAATGCTGAGAGGACATTCAAAATAATTTCTAATTTCTATTCAATCAGTAGTATAAGAAACAGAGGGAACAAGAGTCACAACGCCCAAAGTTCATGGAATTAATTACATTCATACAGTATTTCTGATTATTATTGATCTGTCAATTAGAAAAAGTATCGCTCAGATCTCCAGTGCCCTTTTTGAGCTCAGCTCTGCAGGAGGGCATAATTTGCTTTAGAAATTCACTCCCGCAGAAGCAGAGGTACGTGAGGGACACTAGCTCTCAGTGAGCTGTGCAGTTTGATTGCTTTTTACCCCAAAATTCTCATTTTGCAGACAAAACTTTGAAACTTAAGACTCTCATGTGTCTTCCTATCATGACTGTCTGCACCCAGAGACAGTGCCCTGTGGATTAACGCCAGGATGAAGGCGGCACACCCCAATTTAAAGGGTAACATAGATACAATGAACTATCTCTGGTTTTTGAAGTTTGCAGGATAGAGGTGAGGAACATACAGGAAAAATAACTCAAAGCAGGGCCTTACTGGCACTTAAAATGGATATTAATAGAGAAAAAAGGACATTTGTGCTCTGAAGTTGCAGAAGTGTCCCTTTTATCTTATGTTTTATTTTGCTGTTTCTTTTTCAGATCCAGTTCCAGCCTTGGATTTAGGACAGCAGCTTCAGCTGAAGGTTCAACGTATGCACGATATTGAAACAGAGAACCAGAAACTTAGGGAAACTCTAGAGGAATACAATAAAGAATTCGCTGAGGTGAAAAATCAGGGTAGGTTGCAAATGTATTCGTTTATTGGCTTTTAATGCATACTGAAATTCAAAGACTGGGATTAAATTCAGTTTTATTTCTTATAGGTAGGGTTGATAGTAGCACTGAAATTAAATAAAGTATAATAGTCTGTTATAGCCACTTCTGTATTTAGACATATAGATATGACTTTGGGTAGACTCTTTGGATTTCTTTAAAAGTTTAATCTTCTGTAGCACCAGTCAGAGACTGGAGCTGTATCCAGTATACTATACACACATACAAATCTGTACAAAACGGAACTTTTTCCGTACTCTATTTTTCCTTATCTAAATCTGAAACGTGTTACTGGAGTACATTCAGCATACATACTTTATATTTACTCTAGACACTATCCATAGAGCAATGTAAATACAAGCTAATACTATTTAATTATTTAAGTAAGTTTTAATGAGACCAGAGTACATGAAAATACACGAAAATCTCAATGAGATTTAAAGCTGGTTGGTTTTAAGACTGAGTTTTCTTGTGATTCAGAAGAAAGCTTCTGGCACCAGGAAGCAAAATTTGCTCAGTTGTACACCTTCTTGCCTATACATGGGACTTTTCATTTCCATGTTTAATATTCAGTTCTGAGTGGTGGAAAGGTAAATTTTCTAAGCATTTGGGAAAAGGGAGATTTATTTTTTTTATACTATGGAACTGTTGCACCCAAGTGGGTAACGTTTGAAAGCAACAATAGCAACTAAGTTGGTTCTGTTCCATCTTATTTTTGGCAGAAGGAGCATATATGCAGTTATATATTTTGTTTTAACATAGAGGGTGTGACCTGTGGAGAGGACAGGTACCAGCATTCAGCCTGGCCTGCAAAAGATGTCACCTGGGAGCTGTAATGCTCTAAGCCCGACAGCATTTTTGCTGGAAATGTAGAATGATGGCAATTCACTGTGCAGAGTTTTCCTGAGGCTGTGCATCCTGTACGTCCAGGCGTGACATAGGGGTTCATCCCAGAAAGTGGAAGAGATCTTTCTTTCCAGGGTTTTTTTACTGCAACCACTCATAAACTGGCATCTTTTATTTTCCCCTGTGTGCAGTAACTTCCTTTCTGTTTTGCCACTCTAGTCTTTGCCTTGTTTTTCACTCCAGTGCGATAGTTTTACACTCTATTTCAAACCGGGATTAATAAGATATCCAGGGAAAAGCCTGCTGGTAGCTAAGGGTGCTTTGATCAGTTAATCTCTTTGTTTGGAGGGCTGTGTATGAGCTCTACGGTGCCTGTAAGATCTTCCTCCAAAACTGGTATAAATGGCAGTGGCTAACAAGCTTTAGCTGACCTGAACGGTAAAGAAGGCACTTAGTTCTTCAAGCAATGTAGAGGATTAAACTCGGCTTGTCCAACACATCTACTGTTAGGTGCCTAAAGGTGTAAACAGATTTTGTTACAAAAGTCATATTTTTTTCCCATATTTGTGCACTTCTTGCATTCATTTCTGCAGTTTTGTTTCCTCTTAAAATGAAGCGTTCAGACTTTGTCAAGATGCAACTGTATGTGTTTCCATGAGGTTATTTTGCTCTCTGCTTCCCCATACACCTGAATACTTTTGCAGATTTATGCCTGAAAATACCTGGAGCAAAGGTGTCTCCAGTATAAAGAGTACATCCTTTGTACCTATGGCCGAGCATCCTTTTGTCTGTGAAGGAGCATCCTTTGCTTATTCAGGAAAAGATCAGAATATGTATTACTNTGACATGTCCTTTTCACGGCCTATTACTCAGTAATGAGCCTCATCTGATTTTTGCACGGCTAGCAAAATCCCGCTCCTTCATTCAAAAGTAGCTGGTTTGCTGGCAATCGTTTTTACCGCTCTTCGCCCCCCTTTTTTGTGGTCACAGTGACCCAAGCTGTCTTCGGTATAATCCCAGACAGCGGACCTTGTCACCAGCTATCTACTGTCTGGCTTTGGAGGTCTCCAATCAAGTCTAACAGTGTAGACTTCGAAAGGATTATGTATGGTTTTCTGTGATATTATTGAGATTTTTTTCCCCAAGTTCATAGGCTTTACTTTTCATAGTAGAGTTTGTCTTTCTACAATGTTTCTGTGGAATGAGAAACTTCTTATGTCCAAAGGTATTTTTTCCTAAAGCGTAGTTAATGGCATCTGTTAATAAGCTGATGTCTCTAAACCACCGCATCTCTGTGTAAGTACATTGAAATGTATTGCAAGCTGCAGCTCTTCTGGCAGTCTGACGCTTTTTCCAAATTCCATTATTGTTACAAAGCATACTCTGGTGAATGTCCTGCTTTTCCTCTTAGGAGCCCTATAAGGATTGAGGCTTTTCCTGTGGGTGGGATCAAAGGGCTTTCACGTAGGGACGGATCAGGGCACGTAACAAGATGCTGTCCATCAGAGGCTGCGCCGTAACGCAGCAGGTTTATGCATCTTCTCTCATCCATTACCGGGCACAGTAACTGCAAGATATCTTCTTTATCTGAGAGAAGGGTTTCTGCAAATTCTCTGGAAGGCTACAAGTGCACTCAGAAAGTTATAATAGTTAATGCTTGTGCGTAAAACCCAGTGTCGATGGCAAGGCAGTTAGAGCAACTAGAATATGAAGGGCTCCAGAGTGTCTGTTGAATCTGATCTACTGTTAGTACAGCGGTTAAATCTTAACTGCCGTATTTTTCATCAGTTGTGAAGCAGAACGTAGCTGTAGCCCAGATATGCGTTCAATTAGTGTTAGATTGCATCTGTGCATGAACCATAGTAAAACTGCCTCTTTTTACATGAGCGCAGTTACGTGAATTATCTGTCCTATGTGTAAATGCACACTTAAACCTACACTGGGACTTTATTAATCTCCACTCACAGCGAGCTAATTTGAGACTAGTCAACAAGGTGATATTATATTTTACAATTGATTTTTTTTTTTATACTTTTTTTTTAAAGTCATGTTAGAGGAACCTCCTTCACTCTGCTTTCCAGCAAACTCCATTGATCCTTCTCAACCTAAACACTTAAAGTTCAATTTAACATTTAGGGAGTAAAAGGTCTCCAAAGGGACTCATATCCATTGATTTTGTGTCAGAGTTGAAGAGCTAAAGTTTAAAACACACTGAGCCTACAGGGTAAAGAAAGCCTTGTGTTGTGGAACCACGTGGAGCTGTGTAAACTCATTCTTCCCCTATTGTTTTTCTGTAGAGGTTACAATAAAAGCACTTAAAGAGAAAATCCGAGAATATGAACAGACCCTGAAGAACCAAGCGGAGAATATAGCCCTTGAAAAAGAACAAAAGTTACAAAATGATTTTGCGGAGAAGGAGAGGTGAGTGTGCGTGTGTGCCTCTGTAGGTATTGTAGAGGAGGAGAGCTGTATTTTTCTGTTTAATCTTCCCAGCCAGGACTCTCTTCAGTGTACTGAGACAGCTCATATATTGAGCGATTCTGGTGATTTATGTGTTTGACACGGAATCATTTGATACTCAACTTTGCACAGAAAAACAATCGTGAAAGTGTGGAAGTAAAACAAGGACAGATTGTTTCTTCGCGGTGGTGTTGTGTGGGGAGGTGTCATGTTCAGAAGGGTGCAAACCTGCTTTTATTCTTCACTGGCTGTATTGTCCTTTGTGACACTAATCTTTCTCCATTAGCCGACAGTGTAATTCAGTCTGCTGTGCTGCTTTGTGTGTCACAGTGCCATTGTACAATCTGTACAACCCTGAGCTGTTTAAGATGAAACGCTGTACCCAAGAGCCGGGGTAAAAGATGCGTCACCCCTGCTCCTATGGTAATGTCTGAGAGAGGGGATGTGTTCCTGAACTGTCCTGGAAAGGTTTGCGGATTCCTACATATCAAAATTAAGAAGTAATTTAATTTTTTATCACTGATTTTTGGAAGCACCTTGGATGCGTTTCTAATCTTTTGCAAATGAGCAGGGAGTGTTTAAATCTGGTAGGTTAGTGGGCAAACAAATCAGGCAGGACGAGACCAAGAGTCTTAAGAGGGTGTTCTTTCCCTACCCTGAGAATTTGTTTCTCCCGTGGAGCAATGGCACTGAAGCTACAATACATTCAGCTTAGCGTGGAAGCCCTTCAGTTTGCGTCAGCTTTCTAGTTGGTGGGTTGGTTGTTTAAATTCAGCTCTGAGTGGGAAAAATCTTCTGGTGAATGCAAAGCTTTTTTTAATTCATCAATATCCGTGGTTACTCTTTGTTACGTAGCATGTAAGCAGTGGCTTTAACAAGTGCAATTTAGATATGCTTAAAAATAAAATAAAATAACAGGTCATGGAATGCAAATAAAAGTGCATTTAAGAGAGGTTTTGAATTCTGAAAGTATATAATATGGTATGAAGGGAACTGACGCATGTTTCTCACTATAAATAGTTATTAACCTGGTCAGCAGTGTTGGAGAATAAATTTATGCGCCCTGTGGAGTGCGAGTAGGATGCTGGTAGTTTCATAAGCAATTTCACAATTCTGAAATCTGCAGAATATCTTAAAAGCAATGTCGTAAAAAGCAGCGACTCCTGGGAGATGCTGGAGCAACTCCCTTTCAAAGATGAGTTTTATAACTCCTGTAGCCGTTAGCAAGGAGCGTAGTGACTATGTGGCCAGATGATGATAAAACGTGTATAACTGACACAAACAAGAAAATATTGCCTGTGGACATAAGACATGTGAGCATATTAAAGGTTTGCTCATGTTATATAGAAAATATCAATGTGAGATTTGTTTTGAAATATGCGTGTTTTTTAAAGAGTAGCTAATAATATTACTGCATTTGGCATCCATTGCAGCTATGATGAAACAGCTGCCACATCTATTCAATATTTCAGTTATGGCAACAAATTTCTTCATTATGACAGTAAAATGGAAATCTATCATTCCTCTTGTACTAACTTTGTACAACAGAGGGTGCTTGGTGACAATTTTCTTAATGTGTGTGACATTTCCAAAACAAATTATGCTCAAGAAAACCTTCCACTAAAGTTGTCATTTATATAGCAGTCAACTCTTGTATAATGTTCACAGCTTATGTTATGAGGTGGCTACGCTGTTAAAATTTTAATAAGTGGGACTGCAAAGTATGAACAGTTTTGCAATGTGACATGATTTATGGGTCCCATTGAAGCACCTTGTAGTCTGTGTGGTGTTGTCAGTTGTCTGATTACAGTTGAGACATTTAATCACTCTATCTTTCAAATTTGCAAAATACAAATAAGTTGTTTAACATGATTACGAGCTCTGTTCTCACCTCTTCCCTTCCCTTTACAGAAAATTGCAGGAGACACAGATGTCCACAGCCTCAAAGCTGGAAGAAGCCGAACACAAAGTTCAAGCTTTGCAAACAGGTTTGGCATCGCTATTCTGACCTATACCAATGATCAGGCTGGAGGTGAGAGGACAGAGACGGTTCAGTGTGTCAGGACTGTGTGTGAACCAGCTCTTGCAAGTGCAGAGAGATCCAGCAGAGCTTGAACGTGCTTTGTGAATCGGAGCTGCTTTTGGGCTTCGCGCCTTAAGTGAGCGCTTGTCTTGCAGCCAGGCTGTTGGTAAAGGCAGTGGGCAAGGCCACGCATGGAGCACGTACAGCGTTAGAGCGTCGCTGCAATTACAGCAGCCCGTGGAACTTTTCATCCATGTTGTGTTTTGCTCTGGTTTCACACATTTCTGAACTATGATAAATACATGCAGTGATCTGGGTTCAGTATGAACCCAGTTTCTACTGGTGTGTCTTGCCTGTTGCTACGACTTGCTTGCCATTGATCTTCATCTCTGCATACGTGCAGATTCCAGGTCTGGACACATTTGGGTTTGTTTGCTATGAGAAGACAAGAAATTTTATTCACTGAATTACCGCAATAAATATTTCAAACGAATAAGCAGTTTAGCCAGCTTAATAAGAAATTAATAATGTCTAGCTTTGTTAAGCAGAGACTGGGAATTTTTGCAATGTAGAAGAAATACTGTAAGAAATTGTGAAAAATCAAAAACTATATTTTTACTAAGTCATAATGGTTTGCCTAGGTAGAAAGATAAAGCAAAGAATTTTTCATCAGGAGGTGTATAGCTTTATTTATGGCTGAATAAAAGAAAAAGGAGTAGTCTTTTTGCTTTTCCCTGTTGTTACAGTGCTGTAATGCTTCATGTTTATGCCTTTTAGCCTTGGAAAAAACCAGAACAGAACTATTTGATCTGAAAACAAAATACGATGAAGAAACTACTGCAAAGTAAGATTTCACTGTTTTCTTTCTATGTCTTCCTTCAGGGTATCACTTCTTTTTTGTTTTGCATCTGTCTGTTGGAGACAGACGAGATGGAAGAGCCGGAATCCAAATTTGTTGGAAAACATGGTCATAATTTGGCCTCCTATAGAGATATTATTAGTTTTCATATTTTCTTCCACCCAACAGGACGCTTTTCCTGGCACGCTTGCTGCTGTATTCCTGGTTTCATTCTCAGGTGCTGCATCTACTATGTATCTCTTATGCTATGTCTATCTTACATTTTATTTAGAAATAGGGCAATTTCAGAGGTAAGATATTTACTGTAATCTTCCAGTCTTGGTGAAAATAAAGTTTAGTTTAGTAAAGGATTTGTTTCACTGTTAGGCACCCCGGTTCTTTCTGCTTTTGGGGTAGCAGTCATCAGTCTGTCAAATTCACCCCAAATTAGAGAGTAATGTTTTTGGCAGATTTTTCTTGTTTTCAAGTAGAATACGAAGGTAGTCTCAACAATATATGTCCTTGTCTTCTTAATGGCTACTGTTTTCAATTATCCCCTGGTTTTATTAACAATCAGTGCGGGAAACAACAAAAGAGAGACAGACTTCTGCTGTTTTTCTTTGAACCCTTCATGTTTAAGGAAAGTTAGTAATGAGAAGGAATTCTCATGATCAGCAGTATTAAACCCAAAGAGTCATTTCTGTGTCTGGAAATGGGATGGGAAAGAAGAAGCCGTTTCAGATGGGTGTCCCTGGCCTGCTACAGCAAGGCTTGGAAGATGCATGTCATATCCCCGTGCCCGCTACCCGTGTCCCGCAGAGCCCCAGCTTCACCTCCTCTTCCAAATAGGCAGGTGAACAGAGAGGAACACGCTTGCTCCTGCCCTTAGCACCCACTCTGGTACAGGAGAAGGGGTAAGGGATAAGACTGTTGGCAGTCTCTGTGTTGGGCAAGAGAAACTGTAACCTAGGCTTGACGGGAGGAATGACACGGTCTTGTTTTTGTCTGTAGGTAAGTGCTCTCTGGTGTGGCTCACGGCACTCTAGATAATACAGGTTTTTCAAAACCAGTCAAATTGGCAAAGAGTTTTAATTTCTTAGCATGTGGTTCTGCCAGCGCTAAGGATTCGATTCCCCACTGAGCACATGGGGAACTTGGAGCTTACAGAATTCAGTCCATAGGAGTTAAGAAATCGGTGCTTGGAGTTGAAACACCTTTTACAGCATTCAATATAATCTTTTAGGTAAATTTGGGGTTTGCTCTGTAAGTCCAGTTTCCTTTGAGTTCCATATAAGGTGATCAAAAGTATTTTTGTTCCCTCATTGATTTCATCCTTCTCTAAGAGACGCATACTAATGATGTTTCTGATGGAGCCTTAAATTACTGCAGATTGCCTTTATTTTTTTCTGCACATAACTGATGCTGGCAGCTCTGTGGCTGCTATTTTGTCTTGCAGTCGCTTCTGCAGGAACAGTCGGAGATCAGGGCTCAGTGGTTGTAGGCACTGAACCTAATAACCCCTCACCCTATTTAATGTTTTTATTTGAAGAATGTTTGCTTCATTTTTTTTAGTACTATTTTCCTAAGTACTGTGATTTATCTTATACTGAGCAAAAGATGTACTCTAAACTGTTTGTTTGCGTTTCTAATGCGCTTCGTTCTTTCAGAGAGATTCATGCGGAAATATTTCCATACGATCTTGAATATGATTCTTAGCTAATATGTATAGAATTACATAAAATTAGTAGCATCTGCAGTAACAAGAAGTTTATTGTGTTCTGTAGCAGAATGATTACGAAGGCTGGGTCTGGAATATAGTGATCATAGAGCTGAATCCTGAAGCAGACATTAAGCGTGTACTTTATCTCCCAAACTAATGTACTGTGAAAACAAACTTGTAGGACCTAATAACAGCAGAAATATTTTATCATTGTTTTGGATATTTATGGCAGGAATACTTCTTGCATAACAACAGTCATCCGTGGCATTTGTAGCCCAAATTTTGCAATATGGAAATCTAGAAAAACATGAAAAGGGAACTGAATGTAGACAGTGAAATTGAGTCATCTATTTTAATTGTAAAAGCTGGGAGAAATGTTGAAAAAACACCAATAAAAACGGTGAAAGACAGTTTGATTCTTTTCTAAAAAGAAACGCTCTTTTGATCTAAGTCTGAAAAGCTACTTGTATTGCCAATTTTAATTTTATGTTTTAAAAACATGTGATTTTTATCTTAGGCCAGAATTGTTAGTTTTACAGACGCTTATTTGATGCAGATGAATTGGAGTGCCTTCAGGAAAAAAAGAGATAATTGTCAATTTTTTAAAGCTAACAGTACTTTTAAGATTTTCGGGTTTGGAATAAAGCTGCCTTTCAACTGTTTGTAACTTTGAAAATCTTTCAAACAAAAAGAAGCAAAAGAAATACGCAGTAAGAAGTCTTTAGTATCAGCATTAAGGAGTCTGGATTTTGTCCTAGCGACCGGTTGTTGTCACCTTCAAGTTGGAAATCAGTGTGTCAACTTGTTTGTTTATCTTTTCAAAAGGTCCCCGCTCGAAGTACGACGTGCACAGTGAGGTACGGAGGTAGCTTGGTGCTAGCGAGGCATCTTCAAATGAGAACAGTGGCTGAAATTAAAATCTTCAGTCAAATTAGCTGGTGTCCTCCCAGTCTATCAAAATCCCCCCTTCCCTTTGGCAGCGATAGGTAACGCGCGCGGGAGGTGCTGCCCCTGGCCCTTCCCTGGCCCCTGCAGCCCGCAGGCACCCCGCGTGCAGGGCACTGAAGGTGTTAATGGCAAAAAAGAAGTTTATTATGTGCAGTCATTGCAGTCTGTCAGCTGGAATATCAGAAGCTGAATTTGACAAGATGGCAGCAGCAAAGTTTTCCATGTGTAGGCTTGAAGTAAAATGTAATTAGCCTTTATGTGCAGAACAAGGATCCATTGATGAATACAGCTGGTCTTTGTTTTCTTCTGTCATTGAGTGTGGGAGGTAAAAGTGTTCTTCTTCATGTTTATTAATACAAGATTCCTTAGACAAATGGCAAGCACAGTTTAATATTTGTTGGAACACAGAGGGGCTTGCCAAAACAGTTGTTGTGTAAGAGGATTTCAAGGTTTTCAGATTATAATCATCTCTGGGTTAAATAAATGAATGATTACTCTGCCTTTTTCAATTAAAGAGGCACATCCTCTCTCTCGAGGCCTGATACTGATTTTGTTTGCTGTCCCACACGTTTCTATCAGCAAACCTGGATTTAACCTACACTAATGAGTTTGATCCGGAGATTCTATCGGAGCTGGAACTGAAAAGCAAACTCAGGCTTGAGTTTCGGGAAAATTAAACAATGTCGACTTTTTCTTTTCCCAGCGCAACAGACTTTTTTTTGGTCTTCCTCCTCTGTAGAAAAAGAAACATTCCTGTATGCATTTCCTCCCTTTTCTGGGGACAGGCTGTTCTCCTTGCTAACGTTGCTCTTTCACTTCTGGTTCGCTGCAGAGTCCGAGCAAGCGTTCGGGATTCCCAGCTGAGCGGTTAATGCTCCCGGCCAGAATGGTTGAATTCCAGTTTTACATCAATTCCAGAGCCACCTCTTTGCTCCGACCTCTCCTCTCCCCCAACCTAAATGAATTCTAATTGGAAAAGGATCTTCGGTTGTAGCACATACAGTAGGCTTGTTACATTACTGTTAACATGTGGGCTGAGGCTCCCTGCCTTTGATGAGAGAAAATATCGAATTTCACTGAAATGCTACATTTTCACCAGGAAATGTTAAGTAGTCTTGTGAGGATTTTAGGTACTGCCCCCCCTTCTGCAATAAAAAGCCTTCGTAAACAACACAAAGCAAAAAATGTTTAGGTTAAGGCTGTCAGTCAAAGCAGCTCTGCTACAGCTTTTGTTACCTGTGCGGTTTTCTGACAGATACAGACTTTTTGTTCTTCTAAAACTGGCGTATGCAAAGAAAATGCTGTGGAGGAGGTTTTCATATTTACTAAACCGGTCATCCTAAAACAACTACTTTCGATAACTTTTAGGAAAATATTTTGCCTTCCAGTATAGGAAGCAGAGAATTGTTGTCCTTTCGTAGATTAGACTGATTTATTATCTTTTTTTGGCAACACAGCTAAGGATGACACAGGAGGGCATATTGGTGTAGCGTCATTAAGGCTGTACGCTGGCGCAATATTGCAAATTACCCCACCGTATAGATCCAGCTGACTTATTTTAATCCTGGACTGCATTTTAATGAAAACTAAATCTGGAAATGAGCAGAGCGCGGTTGATGAAAGTGCGGTCTGCGAGCTGGCAGTCCCTGCTTTAGGATAAAGGAGGGTTTTCCATTGTTTCAGGGCCTTAATCGGAAAACTTGACTCACAGGATTTCAAGATCAGTGTTTAATACTCCTTTTCTTGCAGCGGTCATAGACCTCAGGCAGTGAGGCTGGGGATAGCGGGGTGGGCACCGCGCACGTACCTCTTGCAGAGGCCATCTCTGCCCTAAAGAGCTTACGGCGTGGTATCATGACAACGTAAAAGGAGGTAATGAAACAAATAGGTAGAAGCTCAGGAGTGGGAGGACAAAGTAATGCCTATTTTCATCCCTATATCCTGCTTGAAAATAAATCCTGAAGTAATCTGCCCGCAGTCAGGGGCGGGTGACAGATGGGGAGTGCCGGGGCAGGACAGGCGATGGTGTCACACCGGCAGGAGGGAAACGGCTCCTCCTGGTACCTGCACACCGGTGCAAGGCACTCAACCCTCCAGAATGTGGGAAAAGGAAGAGGTTTCGTGGATTAAATGCCAAAAATGCAGTAACAGAAGGGGATGCCTGTGGTTTTTAGTTGTTTGGGGTCAAGGGTGCTCCTCTTCCTGCTTGTTATTGAGCAGACCTGTTCTTCAGGCATCAGCGTAGAATAAAGTTCTGAAGATGTGGCTTTCTGTATGGAGGGAGTGTAGGATTAGGCTTGAAAATAGAGGACCAGTAGTTTTAGAGAATTCATGAAGAATTATTTCTGCCTAAAGTTATGTGATGGAATTGGAGTTCAATATTCATGTGAAATCTTCTGTTACATTGGGGCAAATCTCAGTTAACTTGGACTTCAGGGGAACAATTCCCAATATATAGTGAGAATTGAATTTGGCCTATGAATTATTTACTTTAATTTTTTTAACAAATCTTTCTTGTTTAAGTGCTGGCTGGTACCGATATATCACTTCTCAAATGTTTGTAGTCTCCCATTTTGACGGTGCTCAGGGTCAAACTGAATAAAAAATAAAGTCGTGCTCCCTCCAGCATCACATAATTACTGTGATAGATGGTCTCAAATGTTGCTTCCCCCCATTGAGCATGAAATACTGTGGTTCGGGTGGTTGTGTTGTACATGATATGAAATAGCTTCTATTTGCTGTGCCTTTAAGGTCTTAAAGTTTCCTATTTCCTGTTCTTTTGATGAGTCATTAACTGCTCGTCTCTGGAATTATTGCTGTATTTAAAGCGATTTCCCTAAAAACAGGAGATGGAGAGCTTCATAGGCCATGTCTCTGACAGTTTTTTCTCTTCTTAAGTTTCCTAGTCATACTGCCATCAGTGAAACCCCAGGAGTAGTGGTAAGGGGGGGATGAGAAACCAGGGAAGACATTACAGAGAACTAATTTTTTTTTTTTTAAAGAAAAAAAGGGAAGAAAAATTGAACGTCTTAAATCTTACAGAAAGCTTTGTCTGCATTTTACAATTTGAAATATTTGTTAGAAGTTTTAACTGTGCTTTATGCAAAACTCAATAGGCTGAAAGTCACTATGTAACATTAATATTTTGCTTAAAAACCTAGAAATGAAGATGAATGAAACTACTTTGGAAATCTGCTTCTTATTTTGATCTAAAGCTCTTGTGTGAAATAGGACTTGAAAGCCCATGTGCAAACCAGCCTTTTTTGTCAAATTTCTGGTTCAGCCTACAGTCAAACAAGAAAAATTGCAAGATAGTATGCTGTAGGGAGTGAATTACAGTGTCACCATAAAACACGTGCCTTTGTGAAGTATTTCACAAGTGCTTGCTTTGAAATGCTGTCATTAGCCTTTACTGGTAGGGAAACTGAGGCATGAATGAGGAGTGAGTATGGTGCNATACTTGCAATTAGTTAATGTAACTTTTTGACAGCACAGAAGTGCCCTAGGTCCTTTCAGGTTTATTTTAGTTTGTTTTTTAACCTCGAGTGAGACTGTTCAGTTCCTTTTTCTAGTATAGCCTAAAAGCTGGTGTTATTTAACAGCCAAAAGTAGAAAAAAATAGCCTTAGGGTATTCCAGCATATTCTAGTCATCACCCTCTTATCTATAACCTTGGGTTGACATGAGATCCTTAGATGGAAATCTTTAAATAAATGCAAAGTACTGCATCAAAGGGTGTTGGGCTACTGTGCCAGCCATGCTCTTGGTCATCCTGACCCTGCCCGCAACCGCGGCTCCTTCCTGGACCGGGAGCGTGTTCCCGCAGTCCCAGCCTGCCAGCAGGACCTGGCTGTCCCTGCCAGGCCAACAAAAGGGCGATGCAGTTTTTTGAGCCATCGTGCCACGGTAGCTCATTTTATCAGTAGGAGCTGAGCTGTGTGAGGTGCCTGGCAGGGCTGTGTGAGGAAGAGGAAGAGGAGCGAGTTACGGGGAAGGAGCACCCTTCTTGCAAAGATACAGCTGCCCCCCAGCACCGACAAAGTCCTTGAGCTCCCATGTCCCAGTCAGCTGAGCTTGGTTTCACGCAGCCCTTTCATGTATGTCTACAAATGATAACAGTTTGGGAGTTTTGAATGCAAAGTAGCAAAACAACAGAGCTCTTTTGGTAGAGTACCACTTCCTCGTGAGGTCCCATCTGTGAAAGCATGAAGGGCAGGTGGTTCTGCCGCGGCTCCTTCGGCACAGCTACTGCTGGGCTGGGCTGGGCTGGTGGGGAAGGCAATCAGATAAACCCTTGAATCATCAGAAACAAATGGTTCATCTGTTTTCAATCAGGACCTGCCCTGTGCAGTGTGCAGGGTTACCTATTTCCAGCCACAAAGCAAAGCCCTCCATCAGGCTCTAACTTGAACTGGCAGTTACTGCAGTAGCATCCTTACCTAACCATGCATTTAATGTGCGGGCTTTCTTTACTGGCGTTCACTTGAAACCCTCCTTGTGCTCTATAGATGGATTCCAGCTGCTTTTCCCACTCCCACGCGACGACAGTGCAGGCAAAAAAATGAGTCACGTACAGTCTGTTGTGCTCCCTCATTTAATGGAAAGAGATGGCTGTCCTGAACGAGAATGGAAGTTCAGGAAACTTTGTAAGGTCCCAAGCACCGAAGCTCTGTGTCCTGAAAAACAATCTCTCTCTTCTGCCTTTATCTTCTTTCCCTTTGGAAAGCCAGGCGTTTGTCGTGAGAACTGGCAGACCTCTTCTGCCGTGTACCTCGTTGTTTCATACAGACAGCTTTCACATTTCTCCAGCGCTTTCGTTTGATTTTTTCATTGCCTCTTCCAAGAACAGGAAGGTGTGTGCCATCACTGGCAGTGGCTGTACCTGCACAACCTTCGTGAAAGTATCCCTGTGCTCTTTCCTCATCAGGCAGGTTTGTCAGCGTCTCGTTGAATGTATACCTAAATGTCTCCGATCCCATCCCTGACTTAAAATGTGACTGTGATGCCACAGCTATAAGCCACCTTCCTACAGAAACAGGGACATTATCCTCTCCACAGTTGCTTTAAAACTAAAAAATATTTCTGTTTTTTATTATCTATATTAGTCTCGTTGAGGTCAGGAACTTTGGGGTGTTCACGTTGCTCAGGATAAAGGCTGCAGAGTGAAATCTTACGGGTGCATCACTGTACAGGTCATGGTGACAGCTTCAAAACTTCTGGCAATTATTTCTCCTGCCCACCCCCATGTTAATCTTTGACTTTCATGGTAGCCCTTACCCTGGGTGCAGAACTTGGGGAGAAGTGTCAGTGTTGGCGTTGGGTGCAGGAGTCGCTCTCAGCACCTGCACCTCTGCATCTGCCCCATGCCCTGGCTGCAGGGGAAAAAGGGATTTTGGTCTGCAGACTTGTAGCAGTTTGGGCAGTGGTACAGCACAGGACATCTCACGAAGCGGCCCAGAAATGGTGGCGTTTCCAGTACATCAAAGACTTCTCAGAGAAGCAGTTGCAGGTTGGAGCAGGTCAGCGTGCAGGTTGGCCGTGGTGCGTGCAGGTGTCAGAGGAGTGTGTCTTGTTGGGTTCAGCCCCTTCTAATCATCCTGGAGACATCACTTAATGGGACCTAAGAAATATTGTCTCATTTACATATCCTCCGATCTCAATTAAAAGGCAATAACGCCATGTGGGACTGCAGTTTTGTATGCTACAGAAAATACTGGGTATGATGAAATTGAATCTCATTATCTTGATGAATTTTTTTAAAAATATGTTTCAAAGAATAAGTTTTTAAAAAAGAATATATTTGAATAAGAAATTAAGAATCCCAAACATAAGGAGTTAGGTACCAGGACTGAGCACTAACTCAGGGATTTGAAAGAGAAGGACGCTGGCCAGCGCGTGGAGCAGAAGGGATAAGGCAGTGTGATGCAGACACTAAACCCAAGAAAAACAACAGACAACATGCAGGCCTGTTAATAACTTCATTAGCATTCACGTAAAGCATTAAACAAACAAGTGCATTTACAATCCGGTAAGCCTGATATTATTAACCCTTCACACTTGCCTAGTGTGTTTCTGCAGGGGCAGATCATAGCAAGGGCTGTGATTTTGTGGCTGTGACAGCCTTTCCTCCCCGGTTTTTGAACATGTTGAGAAACTGAGTCACAGGGAGGTTGGTCGGGGGTGCGGAGGGCAATCAGTATTACAGCAAGGATCAAAACTAAGAAGTAAAATCGTTGGATATAAGCTAAGACTATTTCTTCCCTTATTTTGCTTAGGTAACACCTTCTTGATGCCCAGAATAAACCCTAGCTGATTGAATCTCACTTGCAAGTTTTAAATGCCTGTTAGTAATGAGTTGTGAACAAAACCCAAATTTGACTGAAGCACTGCCTTAGGGTTACTAATCTTCTGTAGCAGTTTTTCAGCTTGTAATAGATGATCTTTGGTTACTTGTGATCACCGACTGTACAACCCGTCTTCATTCCTTCCCTCAAACGAACGAACTTGCAACCGAATAGTGTATTTTTTTCTGTCTCCCGGTACAGTTTTTTATTTATTTGTGAGGGGTTTTAGGCTAGTCTGGACTTGATTTGTTTTGTGCACTGGCTACCAGGCATAAATCTCTTCAGTTCCCTGTGGACTGCACCTGCTAGATGATAAACCTGCCCTCCCACATCTCCCTCTGGATGAACTCGTGGTTGAGCCACGATTGCTGGGTTGAAATCAGTCTGGTTTCCAACTATACTAACAAGCATGTATATTCACATATATATATGTGAAAAAAAAGTATAGAGTGCCATGACAGCTTTTGTCCAATGGCTTTCATTTTCTTCCTTTTCCTTCCTTTGATTCAAAAGTGAGCACTGGGAAAAGCGAATCTTTCTATTCCGGGTGGTGCTAGGCAGAGTTGCAGGGGAGGACTGTGAAACAGGTGACTTTCTTCGCATGGTTTCCTCGAGAAATTGTATTTACTGATGTTTCATTTCCTGTGTACTTCCCCATTTATGGTATGTGGGTTATTAACCTGCCTGAATACAGTGGTTACATCAGACAGATAACCTGAGGGGCACATACGGCTTTCATAAAAATGTAACACCCATTTCCATCATTGTGAACCATGTCATCTACCAGTTGGGTGGCCATAAATTGCTGTGAAATGCACACAGCCTTAACCAGTAGTGAGGAGCGCATAACTTAACCATGGAATAACTAACCATCTTAATAAATATAAATTCAGTCTTTGCTGGAGACACTTTGGGGAAAGTGGGAGCAGTTTCTCCAGCCTGTTATCCCACGTGGTCACGGTAATGTAAAGGGTAAGTAGAGTTGTTCTGCGGAGAGATTCCTATACCCTGCTCTGTGTTTCACCCTCTATGTTTGGGAATCTCTGTCTCGTGTAAAACAAACAAAAAGCACTGCCAAGCAGCCGGGTTTGCAGCCAGAGTGCCCAGCATCCTTGTTCAGGGCCATCATTAAAAGATTTCATGAAACAGCCTTAAAAATGAAAAGTTTCCTTTCGGAGAGAGAGAGAGATAATTGAACTCATTGATTTGTTTCACGGTTTGTTTGCCCTTTCATTCCCTTCCTGAGGTGCTGTTTGTTGAGGAATGTCTCCAATTGCCAGAAAGACAGTGGGGTGTCTAATATTTCCCCGCCAGCTCTCCTTTCAGCCAGAGCAGAGTACTGTGGCAAGCCTACGATATGAATTTTTAATGCAGAACTTTATAACATAGCCCTTGCAGCACGGCTGCACTACTCTCTTGAGCTTTCAGATTTAATGCTCTGATGAACAGAGCACAGACTTGGGGCATTCGACAGCAGTCAGAATTAACCCCTGCATTACTGAGTGTGTAGCACTTAATTTCCCTGTAGATTAATACAGACGTGGGGAGAAAGATTCCAGATACTCCTGCGTTGGAAAAGGATCAGAATCAAAAAGTATCAGTACTTGGAATTTGACTCCCAAAATTATCTGTGATAGATTGTCCCTCTTTTCCTAATAATGGGAATTTTTAAGGCTATTTACTTCTCCTGGACTCGACAAGGATGCAGTCCTTCTGTACTGCATAAAACGACGCTGTCTTGTCCACTGTCTGATCTCTAATAGTGACCCGTGCTGGTATGCTAGATATCCACAACGGGGAAAAAATTAAATTAGCCTTGTAATGCATCATTGTAGATTAATTTGCCATAGGAATGTTCTTCCAGATCATATCGTTGAGTTGTTTACACCATGAATCATGATAGTTTATCTGAGGGGATTTTGCTCTGTTTGGAATACAATCGTAACTAGGTGTGGATGTTCTTATTAGTGCATCATCTTATTTACCTAGCGAGAAGTGTAGAGCCCAGCAGCGTAGATAAGTAGTCCAAATTATTACTCTTCAGGGCATTAGCACATGTTTGTCAGTGTTTTCACCGTCGTAAAGCTGCCTGTTCACCTGGCTTGTTTTAGTATCTGGACTTTTTACTCTTCTGCAGTCTTGATAATAATAATAATAATAATAATAATTCTGCTTTACTGCAGTTCGTGCCATTCATTGGCTTTTCTAAATCATCCCTTGACTTATTAAGTAATACCAGTCCTAATGTATTATCTGGAGGAATATTGCTCTCAAAATCCTTTGAAGTCTTTCTGTGTAGTTTGGGTTTTTCGGAGCTGGCTCTTTCTGGTAGTGGAGGGTGTCACAGCCAGGACTGGCCTCGTCAGGGATCCTGGCGGGATTTTGTCTAGAGAAAAATGCAGCATTTGTAGGTTTAACCTCGATAACGGAGAAGGAGTCTGATGTATTTAAACTGTGATAGGACTGATGTAAGCCAGAGAGAATTAGACGGGACACAGAACATACAGAGGTGTTAATGGCATTCGGGAGAGAGACTTAGCGAGGAGGTTGTACCCTGGCGATGTTAAACCATTTGCCTTAAGCCCTTGCGAATGAGACACGCACGTTCTTCTTAACTGATACCAGGGAAGTACATTTGCACTTTTTAATCATAAATCAGCATCTCTGCTTTGGTGAGACATTTACACATTTGTTTCAGATGAGGTCTTTTAAGCAGCTTGTCTTATTGATTATAGACCCAAGATTGTCTTTACTTCCTCCACTGTTATTACTGACTCATGAGATTAAGGTTTTCAAGGCTTGTTGCTAAATGCAGAGAGAACCCGTCGTTGCATTCAGTAGTTCTGGGCATCTGTTAACTTTACTGCTATAAAAAAGCACAAGTATTTTGATAGAAAATTTAGTTTAAGACTTTGTCTTATAGAAAGGACACTCCTGTTTTCGTGTGCTGCACTGGTAATTAGCTCTACGTCTTATTTTTGTTGTGTCAAGCACGCTACCTAAAACAAGGCTGATGACTCAGTTTTGCCATATGTAAAAAGGGCACACGGGGTAAGGCAAGACTTTATTCGTGTGGGTAGTCTTTCAGTCCTTGGATAGAAAAGTGGAAGTGCTGTTCTGATGCTTGCATTGTAGCCTGTAAAAATAAATGTACATAAATAGAAGCACATAAAATGCATTTGCTGACCATTCATTTGAACAGTGCCATCCATTAGGTCATGCTGTGATGAATGGAAATATTCTTCTTTCCTGGAGACCACACCAAAAGAAAAAAGATGCATATGGCATCTGTCATAATAATAATGCTGTATTACCACTGACTGCCCCATAGCGTGGGCATTATAACTCACTGGAATGGGCAACTTTAATCATTATAGCATTTTTCATTGTTTTACCTGTGTGGTGCTTTAATGTGGGAGTCTTCTGCTTTTACTGAGCCAAAGTGGAAATATTTATTTAATGAGTTGTAGCAGATTTTTATATGCATGGTGGTAGAGTTGAGGAACATGACTCATAGGAAGTAAAAAGATCAACAAATTCGGTTCGTTTAACTGTTTCAAGTTCCTCACCACTGTCCTTCCCACTTGGGGGAGGGGAACGAGGACTGCAGAGGAGCAAGAGGCAGAGTCTCCCAGCCTGAATTCCAGAGACTCCTCTGCCTGATGCTCCCTGTCTTGACCCAAATCCAAGTGATAAGCAAACAGGGGGTCTTCTAGAGTGTCTCAACTTGGGTGCTTTGGGTGATGCTCACTTTCTGTGGCTTTGAAGTTTGCCTGCACGGCTGGAATGATCTCTTCCTCTTACTGACCCATGATAAAACGTTGATTTTTAATTTTTTTTTTTAATTGTATGTGATCAGAGGAAAGTAACTACTGTCATGTTATGCTTTTTAATTACAGATTTTGATGTTGAGATATGCAGGCTGTATCTGGACTTGCTGAAACTTGGGGCTCAAAGCCAAAATTAATAAAGTTCTTCTTTTAAAAATGCAAGTAAATGACTGGAATGGTTTATGTTTTTAGGGCAGGAGTTGAAATAATTAAATTGCAGCAGAGTGCATGATATTGGTGTCTTTGAAGATCATGGTAAGAAAGTAATACACAGTAGCACTTTTAATAACTTCACAGTCCCGGGTTGGTTTAGGTTCGTGGAGCCAATGGGGAAATGTGCATCGGCATTGCAACTTGCCATCTGAGTGTGACAACAAACAACTCCTGCTATTTGAATGCGAACAACTGACAAGTCATTTGGTGTAGCCATTTGCCAGTTTAATGGCTTAAGCAGCTTAGTTTTAATTAAACAGCAGCTTCTGTGTATGATATCAGAGAAAATAATGTTCTACTTAAAGCTGAATTGTTTAGCGTTGGCCTGAACTTGCAGAAGACACCAACAGCTTCTCTGTTTCAGCCTTCAGCTGGTGCGTTGTCTGGCATTTCATATGCAAAATTTGTTTGCAGCAAAGCCCCTTTCAGGGTGTGGATGAGCCTTAACTTATTAGTTAAGTGCTGACTCAGCGTTTCCTTGGTGGCAGCGGTTGTTCCTTGGGCAGGAGGAGCTCCATCCGTGGACTGCAGTTCCAGGGTTGGCTCCTCGCAGAAAGGTGCTGGCTGGGAGATCCCTCACCGCTTTACAAAGGCTCTGGAGTGGAGGACTGGGAGCTTATTGATAAAGGGGTAAAATTCGTGCCTCCTGTCGGAAGATGCACCTAACATGAAGAGAAAGCGATTGATAATCTGTTGTAGAAGGAGTGGGGGGTTTTGTGGTCTATCTGAAATTAATTTTATAGATAGTAAGTGACTGTCAGGAAAAACAGTCATGTCCTTTGCATGTCGTTCCCTAGTACCTGGAAGCTAGAAACCAGCTTTTGTTGGATAGTTGTGCTGGAGGTGATAACCTCGTCATCTTCAGGAGTCATCTTACTAGACCCGGAATGAGAGTTTGGTGGGGAACGCCGGAGGAAGGTGGCATTGCTACTTGCAGACACAGTTCCTTCTCTTAATCATGCTGCTTTTCAACTGTGATACCCTTTTAAAAAAGTCTTTTTTATTTTACAAGGAATATGTAGCGTGGGATCGCTGTATTCTTTGGCTGATGTTCGTTTCTTTCTCAAAGAGAATGGTGTAATGTGAACTTCTGCACAGCAGATGAAGATTTAACACTTGACTACTTAAGATTAGACCTGTAACATCATGTGTAGACAACTGATTATAAATGGCCTGGATTTCAGAGTTGTTCCTTTTGATTTGTGTTATCTGAAAATGTCAGCCACAGCGCTCGTTTCCCTGTTACCTGATCCCTCTGTGTGCCAAGAGCCAGCAGCTCCAAATAGGTCCAAATATTTTGCAGGAATTTTTCCGTCTTCGTTATTTCTCCTTTTCATTTCCCATCCCTTCCTCTTCAGTCCTCAGATACTATGAAAGCCTTTGAATCGGTGTGGCAGTTTATGCAAAATCTCTAATTCTGATGTTACACCCATGTTAAGAAAAATAAGGAGGCAACCAGTGGGTTTTTGAGGTTAAAAAGGTAATAAAAATCCAGATTGCAAGGTTTAGTTCAAGTTGTGCTTATTGGGGCAAGGATTTCACATCTTGAACTAGAACCTCTTGAGACTGATACAGCCTAGCATTGTCTGATTTATTTAATCACATTTACATGAAACCAGATATATTCATCAACAGAGAACATCGTGAACAAATTGAATGAAAGCGTTACTCAACAGAATTTCTGGCTTTGATAACAGAAAATATACTGTAAGTTTTGGTGAGCAGAGCTGCCGGTTTTAGCTCACTAGCAGATCATCCACGAAGGAAACGAGGGCCAGCGGGCTACTGCTATCGGTGACTCCTGCTTTCATTCCCTGCTTGATGAATAGGTGTCCAGAGCCCCTGCCACCGAGCCTTGAGGACGTTGTTCATTAGCCCGCAGCGGTGGGAAGTGCCTACCCGGCGGCAGGAAGGAGCGACCTGCGCTGCTGTTTGTTTAGGGAGATAAGTGATGGTCTCCATGTGGGCATGTTTGGAGAAGGAAATGTTTCTGTGTTCTCGCTCGCTCCAGACTCGGGCTGGACACCGAGCTGTCCTGCCGGCGGGGCCCACCCTGCTGCACTCTGGTCTTCGCCATGTCGTGCACAGATTGAGGCAGAAAAGTCCTTTTTTAACAAGGAAATTGAACTTGTAACTGGTGGCTACTCAGTTATGTGTGCATAAGCTTCTTTTAGTTGAATAAAATAAACGGGAAATTAGTATTTGTTTACAAGACACAGGTGAACGGATTGATTCCTATACTCCTGTTTCATTAATTATTTGGGGAAATGCTGATAGTTTATTAAAAGTAGAACTGTAGTCACAGCAAGAGGGTAGGGATTGAAGTTGTATTTTCAAATATTGCTGGCAAAAAAATATGCAGACAAAGTGGCACATAGTAAATAATCAGCAGAGTTTTATTAGTTATTCCAGTTTGTAGTCACTTAAATTTATCAGCAATCTTTCCTTGGCTTTCCATGTTGATGACTGTCCTAAAATATGTTGTAACTGTTTGTACAGATAGAAAAAAATTCACCCATCATGTCTCATTCTTTTAAGAATTGTGAAGATACAACATTGTTGTTCTAATCGTGCAGGTATCTGGAGCTCCTGAATTGTGCATTATTGGTCTTCCGTCATCTTGGCAAATCAAGGAGATGTTATTGTTGCCAGTCACAAAAGGAAGATAATACAGAGACTTTCTCAGTGTCATGTGCTTCAGAGCTTGTGTTATAAAACAGTTTATCCTTTTTTTTTCCAGAGCTATCTACTTTTAAGGGCTTTGTTTTGTACGCTGTTGCAAATACATTTGCTGCATGCATTAGTCATTTACAGTACTTAGATCCTGTAACTATTAAATTGTTAACATTTGGAGCCAGCTATAATTATCTTTTATTATTATTATTTTTAATGGGCATAGTGCTTTCTTTCCTCTCTAGCTTTCCTAAACATTTGAGGGATCTTTAAGGTGTCTGTTACACAGAAGCAGCGGTCTTTGATTCCTGTTTATACTGTTTGTTTTCTTATCTTTCTAAAATACCGTGATCACTAAGAATTTTTTGTCCGCATGAAGTTTTTGTTTCTCTTGAATGTCTAAAATGGGCATCTCGGGGAAAAATAACACCTTAAAGGCACGGCCCTGCAGAATCGCCGTCTTCCATGAGTTCTTTGCGTTCAGTGGCTCGGAGAGCTGCTGTGGCTGGACACCAGCGCTGCGTGAACCTGCTCTGTAATCCTGATGTGAATACCAGTTGATATAGTTGCTTGGTTGTTTTTGATACCTACAACAACATAAGAAGCGGCAGTTACCAATGTTAATCACTGGCTATTCTACTAACCAGTCTTTTAATCCATGTTCCAGGTAGGAACAGGGGGGTTCTTTCACTTTTATTTAGAAGTGTGGACGGACTGTAAACCAGCTCTTAGTTTAACTGTTGTTTTTTCTGATGCCTTGTTTGGATGGATTCTTCAATTTCTGAAAGCATAAAAGCTAGGGGGGCTTGATTTCAGCATTAATTGCACGTTTTTCCTCATGTTTATTGTTCGGTGGGGAAGCTGGAGGGAAGGAAAGCCGATCACATTGATGATACTGTTGCTCACATCTGGGGGACTATCCGTGGACAGACGTTTTTTTGAGCTTCTAATTAAGGTACTGTGGATCTCAGAAATGGTGGAAGGCTCTTAGCTACACACAGTGTGGCCGGTCGGGCTGTGGTAATACTAAGCAAGCTCTGTGTTGGTCTAGATCAGTGATTTGCTGTGTGTTCTGCAAATGCCTGCAGTTCCACTGGTTATTGCTAAGAGATCCCAGACGTAACTGTGAAAGGCAACCAGTCATAAACTGTAAGTGCGCTGTGCTAATGTTTCATCTTTTGATGGAAAACTCCAGGTAGTCTGAAAGCTAGAGAGGTTGAAATCACTACTGTAGATCCCCTGGTGTCTAAGTTTTAGTTGGGACTTGATCCTTCTTACCCTGTTGGATAACTGTCTGTAGGACAGCAATGACTTTCTTGCCTTTTCTCTCTTCATTGCCTTTGTGCTGCCATAGTTGTTGCTGTAGTTTTAAATATACTATATCTTGATGTTAAGTATGTCGGACCAGCATAACTCATCAGAAAACCATTTGAGTACAGGGCTGGTAGCTGATAATGGGTGTACTTTTGCCCTCTTCACTGAAAGACAGTGGCCACTAAATATAGCAGAGCCAGCTATTTTTGATTATGTAACAGCTCTATCTGTCTGTACTCTGATTAAATAATCTATTTTCTTGGCAAAGGAGTACGAGTTAATTTTCTATTATTGATCAAAAACATATTTTAGCTGTGATACAGATGACTTATTTGCCTTGCTGCCTGTTGGATTGATTTTTGTCACCGCCTCGCCGTCGGTGATGCGGCGGCGCCCGGTTCGCGCGGCGCGGAGCCAGGCAGTTCGCTGCCGGCGGTGAGACGTGCCGGGCACATGCCGGTTCTCACCCAGGTCAGTATTTAGCAGTCTTTCCGTGTAACGTATGGTAGATAAGCCTTGCTCTAAGTCTCTAATGCTTTTCGTTACTGTTTTTCAGTGAATATATTGTCTGGTATCTGTGTTAACTGCGTTTTTTTATTTAATGTTTCTCCACACGCTTTTTTTTTTTTAGTTAATTCCCATTCCATTGTATCTTCTATGTACACGGCATTGGTATTGCAGTAAGGTTAGCTGTACTGAAGACATTACAACCCTAAAAGAAGCTACATAGCCAGGGTCTCCAGAAGACTTAATTATTGACCATTTCTGGGAACAAGTTTAAGAAAATAAAGTCCCCGGATGAAATTTGTGAGCTTTACAATGTATTAGCGCATCCTGCCCATATAGACCCTCCCCTCCCGGCCCGTTTTTTTTTGTGTATGACAGCAGGGTGGTCTAATTTCTGATATAACATCAAATAAACTTTTGTTGCACGCTTCAGCCCGCGGCTTGGGAAGACGATGCAGCTACAGCAACCTGCGGGCGAAGGGAAGGAGGCAGAGCTGCGTGCAGCCCGAGGGGCCAGCAAGTCTGGCCCCGTCCTCTCTGTTTGTATAACACTTCAGAAGCAAAGTAAGGTTCCCTGAATTACTGATTTACTACTTAATGCCGTAAAAGGAGCTAAGCCTAAAGAAAATAGAGGAAGACTAGATACGCTGTAGCTGGAAAGTTTAAAACTTTTACACAGTGCAGGAACTGATGGCACAAAATGTCCACTTAGGGTAAGAGAAGGGGAAATTCCCCTACTCTGTGGCTGCGCTCATGTACACGTTTGTGCTCCAGATAAGTACCCCACTGAACCCAGTAACTGAGGGCAGAGAAGCTGCATCTTTGCAAATGGTGTGTCTTCCCGGGATGTCCCATCAAGCACAGAGCCCGCTGTGTAGGTCCACTCCTTGCTCACACCCAGCCCGAGCATCCAACTCGGCAGCGTATGGATCAGCCCGGCTCAGGGGTGAGACCACAGAGCCGGGCAGGGGATGTCACGCCTGGAGAAACGTGGGTGCTGCAGCAGGAGGGAGAGGGAGTGGAGCAGTGACAGTTGGTGTGGTTATAGGCTTACCTTCACACCTCCCGAGGTCAGGGGACAACCAGGGAAGGGTGTTTGGCCACTGAAGGTCTAAACAGTGTGAACTTGCTCGTTAAGCAAATGCTGGTCTTGTGGCTGTTAATTGGTTAATAGAGTTAGAAATGCATTACAAAATAGGCAAATCCAAAAGGTAGATCAGCACTGTCTTACCTCCTTTCTCTGCTACAGCTGTTTTTTATCTTTAGGAAGGATGGTTTTCACCCACTGAAGAGCCTTCTGACATCAGCGTGCCTTTCGGTTATAGTAGAAATGATGAGGAATTGTCGTTAGCAACAGAAAACTATTATTTCCAGTTCAAACTCCCCTTCTGTAGAAATACTAAACCTGTTACATTAACTGTTGAAACAGAATAATCAAATAGTTCCATACCACAGACTACAATATTAGTCAAGCCTGAAGCTGTTTTACTTTTGCAATATTTTAAAGGCTAAACAACCGTTGAAAGGGAAGTACAGAATTTGAAAAGTGTTTCTGCAAATAAAATTGTAAAAGGTTAAATTAGAAAATACTGCACTGTTGTCCTCCAAGGGCTTGCGGTAGTACCTAGTGTTGTTGGGTTTTGCCACGAAGGATTATTTAAAGTAATTTTGCTGTCTAATATATATGTAGTTTAGATTCAGTGTAGACAGGCAGTCTGTCAATCATATTAGTGAGCATCTCTCATAATCCAATACAACTGGAGACTTAAGTTTGAAAAGAATTGAGCAGCTTTATATATTCAGCAAAGATGTAAAAATAAACTGTGCCAGATACTCTGCTGGTACAAGCGACTCGAGTGAAGTTGCGCTGATTCACACCAGCACAGCGTCTAATTGGTGCCAACCTACCATCCAGCTCCTCGACCGAGCAAAACTCCTGAGGGCAACTGGAGGCTGAGTCTGCTTTTCGGGATGCCCCACTGGTGTGAGAGCAAATCTAGAGGAGGGAAGGGAAAGAGAGGACGGCAGCTCTTTCATCTGAAGATCAGGAGGTTGTTCTGTGTCTCAGGCATCGGTCTCCATTAAGGAATAACGCACTGGTGCATGTTGTGCAGATTTAGACAATACCTGCCTTTTCTGCTTCCTCCAGTTTGTTTTCTCTATTTTGCGGTCTCCCGTTCCCTCCTTGCTTTCTTTCTGCCTATTTTTTTTTGCAGTTTTGTCACTCAGGTCAGCAAGATTCGTGCTATTGATAGCTGCAAACTGAAACTGCAAAATGGTGACATGATTGCAATTTGACAGAAGTAGTGTTTTCATTCAGAGCAAAGCTGGAACAAATGGGGAAGAGAGGAGACCATATTGGTAATTGGATACATTATTATAAAGATAGCAATCATCCTGGTTGTTAATCTAAAGCATAGCTCATGGGAAAGGTAAAACCTACTCAAAATGTACAGTAAACGCATCTCCCATCATGCTTTATGCTATTTTCAGTCCATTTATTGGATAGAAGGACATCAATTGCCTTTATCAGAGACCATGTAATGCTATTTTCTTCGATAGCCAGAAGGAAACACTTGCTTGAGTAGCTAGCAGAGAATAGGCACATCACCTATATTCGCCTCTAAAACTAAAAGCGTCTAAAGCATTCCCCAAATACATCTCCCACTCAAATGCCATATTACTGCAGAGTCAACATTTAGCTTTTCTTTTGCACAATGAGCATGTCCTTTACATAGATAAAGGCAAAAGGTAAAAATAAATTGCATCTTTATCCAGATTCTATCACTAAATAATGCCTTTTTGTTCTCCATCATAAAGCCCTGACCAGGTGCTACAGGTGCATTTGGCCATGTAGGGATGCAGGATGTTACCGTGTTGGGGTGCCTGTAAACGCGCTTGGGGAATAGATAAGCACCTTGGTTAGAAATAGTAAGTTGGATGTTATTGGCCTAGTGGACATATTTGTCTTGTTTCATACCAGTAAATCCTCCAAAAGGCCATGTAGGACGTTGTCTCACACTCTGTAGTACCAGTTACCAAAGTCAGAGTGGGTAGAGGGGACAGATAATTTAGAGAACTTGAGCTATTCAGCTGAGATTGAAACAGGTATGGATTTCTCTTCTTTAGTCTGTTATATTTACCCTAATACACGTTCAGGCCACTGGAAAATTACCATTCTCCACGAGGTAGGAGCTGATGGTCTGTCATTGCTGTGGTGGTAAACAGTAATTTTCCCTTGATGTATGCCTGTGGAGTGACACCTGTACATAAAATTGCTTACTGTACTGTTGTATTTTCAAACCGACTTAAATCTGTTTCACTGAATATAGACTGAGGTAAGTTAAAGAAAAACATTTTGTAGGTTCTTACAGTGATGGACAAAGATACAGAATAAGTAAGCGGAGAAACTAATAGATACCTAGATTTTCCAAATTACTAAACTCCTCAGCTCTTCCTGTACTTACAGAGAAGGAGAGATGCTGAGTGTCTCTGGAAAGAAACTCCTAAAGATGAATCTGGAATATGTGTGTTGCTATAGTAAAAATTGTGAAGTGTCCAATTTTTGAGGTTATTTTTGTTCTAAAGAAAACAAACATACACAAATATGTGATTTTAGCATTGATGTAGAATGAGGGAAGATTGTTCATTTTGAGATTGTAACTACTCAAAACCTAAAGTAATTTTTCAGATGTGATATGGTGATTCTAAAAAAAAACAAAACCAACAAAACAACAAAACCCCAACCAAAAAAAATAGCAAAAACCCCCCATGACCTTGCCAAGATACATGTACTGATTTTATACATTGTAACTCCAGTGACATTATTGAGTAAGTTAAAATATTTTTAACTTGTGTATTTTTAGAGGATCTTTAATCAAAGCACAGACAATTCTTCCTGCTGATTCTTCACGGTTTAAAGTATGCCATTCTGATAAAAAAGAATGACACCTAAGATGCCTCCAATTAAGGTATCTAATTTTGGATAAATGATCTATTTTAACTCCATCAGTAAATTGTTGCAGGTGCTGTATCTCAAAAATACCAAACTATCTATTATTTATTTAGAGAAACAATTATGAAACAGCTTATGCGAGTTGTAGAGCGGCAGAGTTCATCAGTTGAGGCTTGGTCTTTAAGGAAGTTCTTATATTTTGTTACGCTTTTTTTTTTCAAGCAAAAGCAAAACTGGCAAGTTCTGTTCTTGTGCAGTGAGAGCAGAGCAGTGTCGGTACAGATGTAGGTGGCAGCAGCAGCAGCACTGCGTGACCGCAGCCGTTAGCCCGGCGTCCCAAGGAAATGAGGCTTCCATGAGCGTGGGGTCTGTTTTACCGCCAGCCTGCTGGGTGATCCCTTTGCGGTTTGTCAGTTCCCCTCCTAAATTAACTTGGAAGCTGATGATTGACTTCAACAGAAATTAACAGCGTTGGAAATCCCTGGCACAGGCAGCTCTGGTGAATCTCGTAGGGATGGGGAGTGGATAGGAGAGACGGCCAAATAATCCATTGGAGTGGAGGGCTGCAGGTTGAGAGAGCAGCAGGTGCCTCTCCGTTTGCTGGTTGATCAGCCATGTATGTGTTGCTGGAAAGTATCCGTAGTCCGTGTTTCCATTTGTGGGCTGGGAGGTGGAGAGGTGACATTTAGGGGATAAGGGAGTGACCGAGAAATATTGCAGGAGGAAGCAGCAATGGGGGGGCACAGATGGGCCGGCTGATATTATTACAATAGATACTGTCTAAACAACTTTATAGGAACAATCAATAGGAAACAGTGCTTTATTTGTATTTGGGCTTACGGGAGAATGTGTTATTTTATCCACTGACTCACCTCCACGTAGAGCATCTCAGGAAACGCTGCGCAGGCTTTCAGGGATGAGCCAAAACTATGGTCCTACCAAACCAGGTTTTGCAACGGTGCTGACTTGTTGCTTTATAGTGAGCATTTTGCTCACTGTGGGAATATAGAGTCCAAATCTTGAAAACAGGTAAGAATACACCCGACTCCACCACTTCAGAGGCTGTTGCTTGTTTTCCTCCATCGGGCCAGTGCAGAGCACCTTGGAGCAAGCCGGTATTCACCAAGTCTATTAAATTTTGCACAAATGATAGCTGCTCTGTTTAATTGTGTAACAAATTAACTGACATCGAAGGGTCTGTGAGTAGACTGCAGAAATGGTCAACTCCTGGCAACAGGAATAAACACCCAGACAGTGGGGCATGGACCCAGAGCTTTAACGTTCCCACCTGCTCTGCAGGGACAGGTTCTGAAAGCCAGTGGAGTTCATGGCAGGTGGAAAGCATTAAGGTTTCTGAGTTCGGGAGCAAATTGAACTAAGCTATCGTTAATAAAACAATCACTTCCCCAAATGACTTGCAAAGGATGCTTTAGATGAGGGTTTCTCACAGTGCGGACCACAAACCCACTGGTGGAATCTGTGAACAAGAAGGGGGTCCCCCGCATTGTCTGCTATGAGATGCACGCTCCTCCGGCGTATGGCAGGATCAAACAGAAATGAGGGAAAGGAAAACCTAGGAAATGGTGGGAAACTTGCTTTATGTATGAGGAGAGCAGCTTTCTAATAGCAAGACCTCTGAAGCTCATGTTTGGATCCTTGGGAAACAATGATTTCATCATCAAATCTAACTACAGGGCATACCCAAAAGAACCCAAATGAGAACAATTACAGGGAACATAAGGTTTAATAAGGATGCCGCCTTAATGTGATTAATAAGACTGCTGATTTCCCATGTCTTATCAGGCGACTATAACACTGTTTTGTATATTTGTTATCTCCATTATGCGTTGTAGTAAGGGTAGATAAATAGAAATACCATGGAGGCAACAGGAAACAAAACAAAAATAATCAAACGTGTTTATCACTAGAGCATTAAAATGGCTGCTGTGGCAGACACCAGATGAATTATGCAATACATAACTTAATTCTCTGGGCCACAGATGTTTCATTTTTCCTGCAAGAAGATGATTGAACCTTGAATGACAGTTTCAGGCAGTCTTTGATTGCTCTGTGGGTCACATGCTTGATATGACCTGCATTTGAGTTGCTTTCTACATGCTGTTGCTTTATAAAACATGTAAAATTGACATCATGTTGGCTGCTCAAGGCCAAGTCAGGAGTAATTCCACGCTTGTGATATGCTTTGTGTGCAAGTGAGGGAGAGGGAAGGGTGTCTGTGTTTAAATTCTGGTACGTTATTGAATCAACTGAAGTCAGGAGAGGGGAATTGCAGCAAGCTCTTTCAATTTGTAACAGGAGGCAGTAGGAAATAGAGAGTTTGCCTCATCTGTGTCATCTTGCATTGTTAGAAATTCCTCAGAGCCATAGTATTGGATGAGGCGGAGGCTCCTGCTACCCAGGGCACGGTGCAGTGCAGATTGGCAGTGGCCAGGAAGGCAGCTGGAAATGTTTGTTTGTCTAAATCGGCTCCTCTGAGCATAAATATCCGGCATAACCTGAACCTGGAGGTTGTGTTCCTCACCCTGAGGCCGTGATCCTGCAGATCTGGTGGGTTTGGTGATACTGGTGCGGTATCTCAATCTCAGGACATGAATGCAGGTGGGATTTGGGCATAAATACACCAAAAATTAAACATCAGAAAGTTCTTTCTCCTTTTCTCCATAGTCTCTAAAGGCAGGTCAAAATGATTGCACCACAACCGAATTGCGGGGACTCCTCTCTGCCTGCCAGTACTAGAACCAGCAGGAGACCACAGCTCATGAGGTTGCAGACTTCTCGTCAGCTCCCTCAGAAGTTAGTGGAAAACGATTTTTAGGTCCGTCTAAACAAGGTTATTTGTTTCTGCAAGTTTCAGGTGCAAAAATTATCTCATGTTTCAGCAGCATTCTTGGAACTCCTCTATGGCCCAAGGGATTGTCACCAGTGCTCTGTGGTGGGAGGAGACCCAGAATGATCCAAATCTGGACACTCCTCATTACTCATTTTAAACACTACTCATAGGGCTTTGCAGGATAAAGCAAAAATACATTGTGAAAGAGGACATGTTTGATCATGAGACAGGGAGAAAAAGGATTTATGGCGTTTCTTCTCCTTTCTGTAACGGGCAGCGTGATGGCTGGACACAGAGTTCACAAGAGACCTGTTGTGGAGAGAAAACCACAATGAAAGTTGAGTAAGAGGTGTTTAAACGGGGGATTGAGCGGTATGGGGAGCTAAGATTCATGTTGGCTGTGGTGCAATATATGTAAATATGTACCATGGAAGAAAATAGTATTGTTATCAAATAAAAAAGATGTACCATCTATTTATATGTTGGGCTACTTTTGAATACAACCAATATGCCTTTTCTTTATCCCAGCTGCTTACGCTAAGTGTTCTTTGGTTTGCAAAGTGTGCCAAGGTCCTGTGTGTGGAACACTGGGGGAATCACAGCTCTGGGGTTCTATGAGTTGAGATCATCTGTTATATATGATTCTTATTTTTTTCTCTTCATATTTTATTGAGCATATCAATTAGTGTCACTCATACCAATTTCTCTCTGTAGAAATGATTAAGAGAACACTGCTGATCTTTAGAAACTCTGCTCCCTAGTGTATCACTGGGATAATAAAGCTGATTTCTAGTGTGTTTAAAACTTTATAATTGCAAACATGATTCTGTTATCCTTGAAATCCTGATTTAAGCCATGAAAGAGAAAACAAAGTGCTGTGCAGGTTTTCTTGGAAAGCAGTTTTTCTATGGACTGACAGATGTTTTATTCTACAGGGTCTTTTCCTTCTAACGCTTGAGATGGTTCTTGTGTTGTATTGTCCAGGTATTGCTCAATATCTTGGGCTTTATAAGCAGTTTCTTTAACCTTTATCAATATTTGATGATCACTTGACATCTTTCAAGCGCCTAGGACATCATTTATTTGAAGATCATACCTGCAGCTGGTGCGACTGCTTGATCCTGGTGCTTACCATACCAACCTGGTGTGCTTAATGAGAAATCTTTGCGTGAGATTTAGTTTATTTTTTCAGCTTGCATCTGTATGCGGTGCGCTGCATGGATACAAGGCTAGCAGGGAGAGGAAACAAGAATTAATTCTAATAAAACCAAAAAACCCTGAAAAAGTTAGCGTTGAGTCTCTCTCCTTTTTGCTAGGGGAGAAACTTGATTTAGTGTAGGATAACTGCAAAGAGGGGTCTGGACAGTGTACAGCGGACATTTAACCGTTCCCCAGATTAATCCAGATGACGTATTGTGTAATCGCTGGAGCACCTGAAACCAGCGTTTCTTTGATCTCTCAATTTAAAGCCTTCAGTGTTTCACTGCTTAGCAGAGAGAGGATTTTTTCTTCAATTGAGTTCCTAGGGAAGGAAACACCCAATTCATTACTAAAGTTGGTGGATTTATGAATCCCTGAACAGAGAAATTCTTTTACAAGAGGCCTGGATTTATATGACATTGGAAAAAGGATTATCTGATCTGAAGATCCTTAGAGGGTTGCTGTGAAAGAAAATATTAACCTATAGCTCTTGCAATTTGAAAAGTAGATTTGAGAACTTAGTAGTAGAAAGTGTGTGAGTTCTTGCCCTTTGACGTGCTATACTGGTTATGCTGAAATAACATTTTTTTTCTTCCTTTGTACGACCTTTGTGTCTTTGGAGGTCGTATTAGTAATAAAGGTGGATTTATCTAATATGGATGTTTGTTGGATTAGAATCATTGTGAATTCTAAAAATGCCTAAACTGTGTGTCCAGTGATACTCACAAGGTGCAAGAAAAGTAGACTTCATGGGTTTTTTATATTACCTTCTATTGGAAACTTTCTAAGAGCTTCAAAGAAAGTGTTTGGTTCTTCATATGTGGCTCCTAGAAATTAAGCAAGCCAGCACCACGGGCAGCTTGGCATGGTCACTGAGGTGCAGGGATTAGATGAGGACATCTACCAGCAGAGCTTAGAAGGAGTCTTGAATTTGGGTAGGAAATTTCTCATCCTTCTTTTTTGCTTAAAGAAAAAATAGAATTGAATATTCAAATGCTGGAATGCTCTTGTGCCCTGAGTGAATGCTGTGGTCATTGGGCTGCAGGCAGTTTTGACGTTATTTAGTGGTCTGAAATTATTTCCTAGACCCAGGAACCTTCCCTGATAAAAATTTTATTGAAACTAGAAAAAATTCAATGCGCTGCGTACTTTTTTTGTCTCCTTTTTTTTTTTTTTTTTTNTCTCCTTCTTTTCTTCCCCTCTCAAATAACTCTTCACATTTTGCCTTGTACTAGCAAAGTACTAGGTTATACTGCCTCTAATTTTAAGAGGCTGAGATGTTTACCTAATTTGGCCAAAATTTGCTCTGTGACGATCACAGATATATGTTACAAGTAGGATTTTTCTTTTTTTCTTAATTAAACCTAAATGCACATTAGTTGATAATGTATGCGTTTAGTTTGAAATTGCCTGCATAAATGTTTTAGTAATTAGAACATTTTAACAAGCCCCAGTGGCTCCGTGTACCGTTTGCTCTGACCAGTAAACTTATACCTGTTTTTAAAGAAAACAAAGGTGTGGGAAAAAATGTTGTTTGTTTTTTGCCAAACCAAAATATTAATCTGCCCTGCTAGTGAAGTTTCTTGGCCACGCCACTGACTGCAATTTCAAAAGTGTCATCTGTATTTTTCAGTTCTTCCATGTATAAAGAATCCAACAGCAGTTTCCTTCAAGGTTCACTAAGTTTGAATGTTTAGGGGGCTGTAGCCACAAGATTTGGCAAACCATTCACTTGTCATGTTAATAAAAAGGGAATTGTTTCTGCCTCTTTAAGCTAGTATCTAAATGAAGGAGTTGGATCAACCAGATTTTAATCATAAAGTCCAGATTCTTCTTGCTTGCAAGTGAATAGCTTCATGGTGTTTAGGGTTTTCATCTGATTTAATTTTATTTAGAAAAAGAACTGAGCTTCTTCCATGTTACCAATTCTTGAATTTGCTTGCTTGTTATGCTGTTCAAACCTAATCGGTTATCTTGATCTTAAAAAGAAAATTGAGCCTTTCTGTGGGTTTTATTTCCCATAAGCAATTGAATTGAAAAGTGGGGTGGGTTTTGGTTTTTTGTAAACTCCTTAAATCGTTTTTTTTATAGATGGCATGTTAGCTTTGAGGGCTCTTTCAAGACTGGTAAAAGCTTATACCTTGTAAAATCTATAGCTTTTAATGCATTTTGTTTTTCCCTTCAAACACAGTAGCGAGAGAAGAAATAATAGAATATTTCATGGCGATGCTGTTTTAACAGTTCAGATTCTTTTTACTTGGTGATGCTTATTCTGTAGCTCCAAATGCTTGGGCTTAAAATTTGATTTCCTAAATTCCTTAGCCTGAAAGTGTTGAAACTTAGAACAAGCTATCTGTAGTACGGACTGAAGAACTGTCTTGCTTACATGATTACTTTTTCTCTAACACAGAGATTATAAGGAATTAGATCAAATAAATGAGTATACTATCTGTGGAATGAGAAAACACAGGGTAGATAATATTTATTCCTGAAAACAGCTTTTACCTACTCTTTTTCTCATTATCTCTTTTAAAGTATTGCCCTTGACAAACCCTGAATGATGTTGGGTTGCAATGGAGAAATCTGCTGTAAAACACTGTATCAGTGTATTTTAGCAAAAGGTCTTCTTGTTACTAATAGCCCTCGTTCTCTGTAGCTATGTGAAGAAAGACAGAACTTTGGGGTTCAGCTCTTGGGGTAATGGGGGAATCCGGGCACTGACAAGAGGCCAAGTCACCTGATGCTTCAGGAACGAAGAAAGTTAAAAGTTAAAATCATCAGATCTGTGTCTCTTATAAGTGAGTTTAGTTCACACGGAATGACTTTTGGTCAGAAGTTTGGGGTCAGTATAACCACGCACTTGCTGAACTTGGCCATTGTTGCCTTCAAGGTTCCCAGCAGGTTCCCAGTGCAAACCTGCAGGACAAGACGCTGGCAGCCTTGAGCTGGATGGCATTTGGCCTGTCAAGTAATTCCCTGGAAATAAAGAGAAATATTGAAATAGGAAGGGCTGCAAATGAGCAAATGTGGCGGATGGTGAACACATCAAAAATTACCTGTGTGGGACTCATTCAGTCAGCCAAAGTGGAGCTTCCTCGTACCTTGCAGGTTTGAATTCGACACGGTGCTTTGTAAACAATAAATCAATGCAAGTTGTTTCTGTGAGTGCATAAAAGGTGTGAGAACTGTAATTTATTTTATAATAAATACTTCTGCTGAGCAAACAGTGAATGTAGCTATTAGAGACTTTCTCAAATAAGTGATTTTAGACTGCTGAGTGCCAGCTACTGATGTGGTAGTTGAGCTTTTAAAATGAAAAGACTGAATTCCTTTTGAAGATTCTTCTGAATGCTGTTGACACTTGTGCTAGGAAAGAATATAGAGTAATTTAATTCATTACTTTACTTAAAGATAACATTTATGGTTGCAGCATTAACCTCCGTTGGTGTGCAGACTGCTCGGCTGGAGATGTTTTGCTTGAATTTTTTTGGAGATGTTGCATCCTTTTATTAGGTGTGCGGAGACAGATTGTGTGCGGAAAAGCTACGTCGAAAAAATGTGTGAGGGAAAGGGGAGTTCAGGATCAGTCAGCTGGTGTGTCTGGATACAAGGACAAAGGGACAATTTTGCCCTTGGCTACAGTTTGACACTTCTACTGGATTCAGTCAGAATTATCTGTGCATGCTGAAGGGCAGAAATGTCATTTTTATGGCGTTCTATATCCTCGGTCGCTTTTTTTTTGTAATTGGCTGCGTATAGCAGTGCTGTAATAGAGCTCTTAAATCCTGACCCCAGCCGAAATGGCATACAAATACCGGTATTAATACTTCTGTCCATTTTAAATACAGGATTGTCCTGAGTCCTTCCACCTCGTTTTTTAGGCACTGCCCTGTGTTTCAGCCTGTTTTACTGGCAGCCACGCACCATGCCGCTGGCCTGGGGTGCTCCTCTGCTGTACTGCTCTCGGTCCCATCTCCCCTTGGTCCTTTGGCCGTGGACATCCCTCCGTTCCTTCTCCTGTCCTCCTGTCCTCATCTCTTTCCTTACCCTTGGCTCCCTTCACTTGCCTCTCTGACTTTTAAAGGTGGCTGAGGGTCCTTTGGTGGGTCCAGACTCCCTCACACTTCTGTCCCTTCCTGCTCATCTCTTCTGCAGCAGAGGCATTTCTTTTCTCAAAAACAAAAGTGCCCTTGGATTAACAGAACAACCCCCCCTCTGCTCCCAAAGCAGGGAGCTCTTCCTCTCCCGCTCCGAGGGTTTTATGCTTCCAAGTCCTTCGCTCTTCTCGGGTTCTGCATTTTTTCAGCCCTTTGGCTGATACCTGGCACCCTCTGTTTGGGAGGAAAGGCAGTGATTTTATTGTTCTCCAAACTTTACAGAGAAGCGAGCGGAAACTGGATTGGCTTAAGCTGTAGCCGGCGTGTTGGGATGGGACGTTCCCAGCTCTGATCCGGGAGGCATGTGACATAGTCCAGACATCATTTACTGGCTCCATATAACCTGAGGCATTCACACATAAATTCAACCTGAATACATAAGCTTATATAAAGAGGATCCTTAAACTATCCTGGCTAAAAATATTTGTAAAATGCTTGGAAACGTGTTTTTTTTTGTGCATTAGGATGCTCCCTTCCCTCTTATCTCTGTTACAGATACATAATGGGGTCACTTTGTATAGTCTTAGGGACATCTTTTTCCCTGTGAAATACTGTAATTTCTCTATGTGGATTAACAAGATGGACAAGTACTTTGGGTCTGGAGTCTAAAACAAAAGGGTTTTTTTTTTCACAACTACAGCGGCTAAAGAGATCAAAAGTGTTATTGTAGGCGTACGTTAACCTGTCCAGGTTATGTCTTCTGGCTCCTCTCTGCACACTTTGAATCCTTATTTGCCCAAAGAGTGATTGTTCAATTCAGTAACTAATGTCTGTTATTTATTATTAATTCAAAACATCGTGTGCATGATTTCTTCCCAATGTAAGAGCACATTAGCTTCTCCTGCACAAGAAAACACATGTTAATCTGTTTTCCATTATTGTCCAAAAGATTTTTTTCGAAAGGCAATTCACGTTGCCCCGACAACATTAAAGGCTGTAATTAAAAATAATTTTCCATTAATTTATATACATACACATTTACTTATTATGATCTTCTACTGCATTTCCCTAAGTGTGCATGCGGAAACCTACAGTGCTGTTGGAGAGTCAGCCAATATTCAGTGTAATGATCCGGTGTCGAGTGTGCCGGTACCCTGATGTACTTTAATTAACCACCTTTCCCAGCGCACACCTGCATAGGAAAATGCATCTTCTGTGGGATCAGCAGAAAAACAAACCCTGACTTTTCTGCATCGGCAGAGGAAGGGAATTCCAGTATTTCACAGCTTTTATTGATAATGATCTGGTACAGATTAAAAACAAAACCCAGACATTATGGTGTTGGCAGATTGCAAAAGGACTTGCTGGTTAAAGCTGCTGTTCATAGGAGATGAGGATAGTGTTTATTGCTTCCATATGGTCCAGAGATACAAGACAGGCAAAACGTCTGGGGAGAAGTAATATGTCTTATTATATTGATACAGAACGTTCCTTTAGCTCTGTAGGCCCCTCTTTCTGGTACCGTTCACAGGTGAGAGCAGAAGTGTGAAATATCTGCCCATGATTCACCATAATGATAAAAAAAGATTGCTTACGGGGTTGGATCCACTTGTGTGAGTGAAGTCTTAGAACTGCTGGGGTTTGAAAGGGTCAGGGCTGGTAGCTGCCACCTGACACGCGTATGTGAAGGATCGTTTTTTCCTTGATTATTTGTAGAGTTTTCAACCCTTTGACTTTCTAATTCAGCTTTGTAAAGTGCATTAAGAGCCTGAGTCTAAACTTAAAGTTTCGTAAATTTGTGTCAAAAAAACTCTTTTCTGCATAATGTAAAATTAAATGTCTTGGTCTCTTTGACTCATGATATGTTTTTTTTTAGCCAAATTTAGATCCAAACTTCTAGGCACACTGAAACAGAACAGTAACAGGCTGCTTTTGTGTACATGTATACAAGCAGTCGACTGAAGAACTGTAGTCTCTAATTTCCCTATAATTGGCGCTTGTGAAGCACTTTTACATGTAGAAAAGATGACACTGCCCTTCTGCAGAAGGTTGGGGAGTAAGATATTCAGAGGTCTAATGAATATGCTCAGCTATCGACACACGTTTTGTTGCAAAAAGGGAACAGGCAAAGGAATCAGAGACTTAAACCAGTCTACGGAGCTGAAACCCAAGAGGATTTCACCATTGATCAGTCTTACTGTGTCCTTATAAAAAAAATATTGAAAATTGGTATTGTTTGTATGAATGTTGCAATTGTACTGTGCATGAACTCATATAGCAGGCATTCTTCATGTGATAACAGTACTTCTGCTCTCTTGTTCTCCCAGGGCTGATGAAATCGAGATGATCATGACAGACCTTGAAAGAGCAAATCAGGTAGGATTTTCCATGAGTCCCTCATAAAATTCTAAGTGTGACTTTGATTTTTTTTTCTTCTTCTTTTGGATTTCCTGACAGTTCTTTTATACGCACTTAGCAGTCATAACTGTGTAGAGTGAGAAAGTACGCAAATTTGGAGAAAAATACAGTTCTTTAGGGATACTCTGTAAGGATTGTATGCACAGTAGTGTAGTGATTACTGTATATTTACCTCCTGATAATTTAAACTTAAGTTTCCCACTATAGTTATTCTTGGGTTTATGTTTCTAAATCCATCGTGTTGGCCCTTACTCAGACGTGCAGGTACTGGTTTACCCAAATTAAAGTGCCTCTGCCCTGCAGCAGCGGCAGGGCCGCCAGCAGCCCAACCTGGGGAGCCAGACCTTCTGCTGCGGCTCCAGCTATTGTAGGCTTCTCTGGACTTTTCTTTTTCCTTCCTTTTCTGATATGTTTTATTGGCTTTATTAATTTTTAGCAAGGATTAGATCAGACTGTGCCATGCAGGAGAACAAAGAAATTGTAATTTGTTCCTGCAGACGCTAATTTGGTAGACTGTGAGATGTCTCTTCCACGTTCCCTCACGGTGCGCACACTGCCGAGAAAGTGGCACAATCGTATGGAACTTTTTAAACTAAAAAGTTTTTAAAAAACCAAACCCAACACCCCAGCAAAGTGCCGTCTGGTCCGGTCTGGACTTGGAGTGACTATTTGAGGTGGCGAAGGAGGTGTGTGTGGGTACGCAGGATCCCCAGGTCATATATGCAACAAGTGATGGTTTCAGAAGGAAACCTCAACCAGGCATTTGCTTATTGGTGGGCTTCATTAATCACTCTGTCGGGTAAGATCAGAGATTACGAATCTTAAGTCTCTCAGGTTATGGTTTTATAATCCAGTTGAAGCATACCCAAAAGCAGCTTGGTTCCAGGAAGAACAGTTGCACCTCCTTCCCCCCATGCGGTCCTGCTGCACGCCTCGGGCTGTCGGCAGTGGTTGTGGAGCTGCACCACGAGCCAGACCAGGGCATCCATCCTCTTGAAAACTAACCCCCTCCAGCTGCTGCTTTGGTTTGTCTTTTTCCTTTTCCTAGAAAGCCCCCACACTCCCCTGGTGCAGCTGACAAGTACAGCAAGTATGTTGTCCTTTATCACAGAATCACAGAATGGTTTAGGTTGGAAGGAACCTTAAAGCTCATCTAGTTCCATCCCCCTGGGCAGGGACACCTCCCACCAGCCCAGGTTGCTCCAAGCCCCATCCAACCTGGCCTTGAACACCTCCAGGGATGGGGCAGCCACAGCTTCTCTGGGCAACCTGCGCCAGGGGCTCACTGCCCTCAGAGTCAAGAATTTCTTCCTAATATCTAATCTAAATCTCCCCTCTTCCAGCTTAAAACCATTCCCCCTCGTCCTATGGCTCCACTCCCTGATCTAGCTCGTCCCTCCCCAGCTTTCCTGTAGCCCCTTTAGGGACTGGAAGGGGCTCTAAGGTCTCCCCAGAGCCTTCCCTTCTCCAGGCTGAACAACAATGAACTTTGCATTAGTTCTTTATAAATTGGAAAAATACTAATAAAGCAGAAGGCAGATTTGTAAGTTGTTGAGTTGATTATTTAGTCAGTAAAAGAAAATGGGGGTTTGCACAGTGGGTTTTTAGTTCTGTCAAAGAACTTTTGTAGACAGCATTAAATATTTATGAAAGTGCTAGTAATTATTTGAAAATCTGTAGACTTTTTAGAAATGATGTAGGTGTTAAAGATGTTTTGGTAGAATTATTTTGTGATTTTTTTGCAAAGGCAGTACATTTTGCAAAGTTGTAGCAATGATTTACCCAGTAGGTTTTTCCTTCTCTCCGAGTGGTAAGGTGGTTGTAGTTAAAGAACAGGTATTTCTGATTTCCTCATTGCCATACTAAAATGGAATATATCTGTTTATACAGAAATGCTAAAGGTATTTTCCTAGCTAACTGGAACAAACCTGCAATGTGGGGTTGTTTTTTATTACTTCATTATTCCTTTTTTTTTTAATTAGTCAAAATTTATAACTGCGTATGTGTGTAACCCTTAGTTTGATCGTAATTCAGCAAACTCTGAGACTGTAAGTAAACATCAGTGTGCAATTTATCTTCAGTGTAAAGCCAGAGGAGGTGATTCTACCTCCCCTTTCCCCATCTCCCTCCTGGCGGCTGTGGTCCTGTCCCCTCCCCAACAGCAGCTTTTGCAACTCAACTTCATTGAGTCCGTGGAGCTCAAGGACTGCCGAAAAGCCTGAATTTGGGGTGAAGGGGCCAGGTTTGTTTTCTGAGGGTTTCACAGATTGAGGCAGCTCAACAAGACGTGGGAGAAGCAGCAGCGCAGAGATGAGGGACGTGAGGGGAGATGGGGATGGGAACATGCACCAGTGGAGGAGCAGGAGCGGCGAGGGCTGGAGTAGCTCGGCTGATTTGCTGAAACGTGCCCGTGGCCCTTGTCTTGTGCCATGCTTTACCTTTGTAACACACTTCTGTAAATTCTAACTGAGCAATCTTTGTCGCAGCAATTCCTGTGTTTTACCTCTTTATGGTTGAAAAAAAAATTGGAAGAAATTAAATCCATTGCACAGGCCAGAAAGTGAGTTTGCATCAGGCTGAAGTGTTACAATTGCAGAAACAAGTACTTAACATAATTATGTATTTAATAGTTAAATTAACATTTCCTTTTACCATTTCAGTAAGTACTTATTCCCCATTATTAAGGCTACCTTTAAAGTGTAATACTCAGCATGACTCCTGCTTTGAGGACAGACTGCCTTGCTGATTTTGATGGGCTGTTTTGCTGCTCTGGAATTAAGACTGACCCAGACGACTGGGGCTCGGAGCAGAAATCTACAGAGCAGCAAAATGTTTCCACTGACAATGGGGAAAATATTTGCTGTAAATTTTTTAAGAGTCTGATATTTCTTGAAAATCCCTTTCTGGGTTACTGCCCTTTGTCAATCCAGAGCTGGTGTTTCTGAACTTCCCTTGCTTTATGTGGGGACACCTCTCTGGCTCTGAAGAGGTGGGGAGTGCCATTTCCCTCGCCAGTCCTGCCATAGCGCGGTGGTGGCTGTACTCACTGACGTGGATCCAGGGGACAAAAGCCACGGGGACAGAGTTGCTGTTGTAACTCCCACCGCCACGTCCTGTTGGGTGAAGCGTGGACCATTCTTCTTAGTCTTCAGACTCTGTCACCTGTTTTCTCCCACCGTTTTTTCCTCATTTGGATCCTCAAATTGTTTCGTGCAGGAGCTTTCTGGCCTTGTTTGTGTGCTGTCATCCCCAGAAGAAATCACTAGCTCATAGAAATAATTACCTTTTAAATACCAGGGAGCTTTGCAATTTTCTGCTTAGAAAGAAAAAGGGGTAGTGACTGCAAAGCTCGGTTTCTCTCTATTGTGTTGTTATCGCAAGGTATAAACTGAATTTTCCCCCAAACCCTAACCAACGAGAGGAATAAATCCCTCACTTGAGCAGGGCGAGCTGTGGCGGGGGGGTTCGGAGGCAGCGATGTGGTGGCAGCACGGCTGCTGGGACACCAGCCCTTCCTCAGCCGCTAATCCAGGCACTCGGTGTGCTTAATCCAGGATCTTGAGAGGGGTTTTGTGGCAGGACTGGTCCCCTTCACGCTGACGAAGCTCCAACAGAGTCATTTAAGCACAGCAATTTACACCCACTGCTGGCTGAGGGGGTCCTGCTGGGAGGTGGGTGTCAGCGGTGGCCACTTGAAAGTCCTGAGAGCTATAAACCCCCACCAAAAGGACAAGAGTAGTCCATTAAAACGGGTGGTCTACCTACGGCTGCCTCAAGAGCAGCCGTTAGCTCCATGGCGTGTAGGTTTAGCCGGGGTGTAAGGTCTGAAGGCAGCAGCCCCCGCTTGCTTGAGCAGTGAGATGCAACTGCATCGCCTGGGAGGCAGCAGAAGGGCTGTGGGCAGCAGCAGCCGGGCTCTGCTCCCTCGCGGATTCTCTCCTCGTCCCCGGCGTGCTGTGACTCGTACGGCTTGGGTCAGTAAAGGGCTGAAGTCAAAATATAACTAAATGCAGTAGGAATGGCTTATTTTCACTTTAGTAACCCGCCAGCTTGATAACGAAAATAACCCGCGAGTTCACCCTCGCATTTCCATGAAGATTTAATAATCTTTTAGTTTGGGGAAGGGACTCGTTTTATTAAGATTTCATTTTGCACAATAAATCACTGCATATTTTCTGATATGCTACGAAGTATAGTAATAAATAATTAAAACTAAACTACCCTTACTTGTCAAAATAAATGATTTATCATAGTTTGGGATATAGCATCTTTGAATTTTTTATTGTTTGATTCCCAGAATATTATAATTTCCAATCAGTGAAGTTAATGAAGCTCCAGTGTACTTTTCCGCATTTGCAACACTTACAGTTGTGTGAATGTATATTTTACACAAATATTTATGGTTAGCACTTTTCTGTACCTTTTCAAGTTTACACCTTTCTCTTAAGTGTTTATGGCAGTAAGTCACGAATCTTTGGGATGACAAATTTATTCAAATGAATTATGCTTCATCTCGCAACCTGGAATCACGCAGTTGTGCGTGAGAAAAACTGGGGTTTCTGTTGAAAAGAATAATTCCTATGGTGGGAAAACAGCAATACTTTGGAGTGGTACATTTTTTAAAAAAGAGACAGAGAGAGGCCCATGTTAAGGTTTTAATATTGAGTCTAAGTTTGTGGTTTCATGTCATTGATGTATCCAGATCTGTTTACTGGCTTTACACATTCAGTTCACATTTGTTTTTGTTTTTTTTTTTTTTTTTTTTTTTTTTAAAAAAAAAGTCTAATGGGCTTTGTAATTTGGCCTCCTTGGGAAAAAAGTGCTTTCTCACTTTTAAAAGAAAAAGAGAAGAACTTTGGTTAGGTTTGGTTGATCCTGGGTTACTGTATCTTAATCTTGAGGAGGAGGAGATAGATTTGAAAATCAAAATCAGGCATAGTTACCCTTAGATTTTGGGAGTAATAACAGAAAGAGAATATGGGGTATGTTTTTTGGTGAACTATATTGTGAAACCTATAGAAAAAGAATTAATTTTTTTTTTCTTCTCTGTCCATGCCATGTTATGCCTTTGGAAAAGCAATGTTTCCATTGGTTTTCTTTCCATCGTCACAGTGCTGATTGTGTTCCCAGAAGGAACGTCAAATATAGAAACTTCTGCTATCAATAAAATGAGAACAACTGTTCTTTCATAACCATTTATTAGAGAATCTAGACTGGATCAGTACCATTTATTCCACAGAAATGTAGTGTTAGATTTTTAAGAGCTGTACAGGACAGATTAGTGAGTTTAAGCATTTTTTGGAACCAAACTTCCACTAAAATACATAAAACAGCATCTGCTATAGAAGTAGAAAGAAAACCTCACCGGGCATTTTAGCAGAGATGCTGTTCTCAATTTTTTTTGTTTCGTGGGGTATGGTACCTTCCTGTCTCTAACCAATCACATTGGAAAATGGTTTGAAAAGATATTCCCACTAAGTGAGATTGCTATAAAATATGTATGTTTTTGAGCAGCGGATGGAATAAATTCTCCTCTTTCACTTAGCAGCGCGAACGCCGCACGATCCAGGTAGTGGGAGCGCTGGGCGGGAGGGCTTTGCTCCGACCCACCAGTGGTAACAAAACCAGTGACAAGGCAGTCCTCGGTTTTATGTTTGCACAAAGAAAGGAATTCATCGTGACGCGAGTCCTTCATCTGCACCATGGCTAACACAGATACTGCCCCCAGACGCTGCCAGAGTATTTCCTTCTTGATTTCTGTCTCCCTTTGCGATGAGCTGCTCCGCTGTGGTGGTGCGCCGCAGCCCCGCCGAGTTCAGCGGAGTTGTGCCCGTTTATAGCAGATGAGGTTATTCGCTTAATGCTGTGATCTCACTATCTGTAAAATGGGAATAATAACATTTACTTTACAAAGTGCATTGAGATCCTTGCACGGAGAAGTGCTGTCTAAAGGCAAAATATGGTTAATATTATTTTCATGCAAACACAGGAGTTTCCTGTAAATGCTTGGCTTTCAGTTGGGAATACATTTATCTGGCAGCCTTTCAGTGCGCAAAGGAAAGTGCAATAGCCTGAAGACAAGAATGAAGACAACCCAGCCTCTTCTGTTTGGAGGTTTTTTTATTATTTTTTTAATAGTAATTCTCCATTGCTGGAAAAAATAGGTGCCAGAGCCCTGAAGAGTCTTTCATGTCACAGGATTTCTGGTAACCTTGCTGTTGTTCAGTGAAAGCTAGGGTCGTTTAAAGGATTTAAAATAAATTTTTATATCTCAAAAGTTAGAAAATTAAAGCACGTTGAACCAGTGTGCTTTAATTGAGCTCGTGCTCCGAGAAACATAGCTTTTGCAGCAGCTTGCAAGTAAGAATGTCAGCTTCAAGCGCTTAAAACCACGCGTGGTGATTACTGCCATAACCAGGCTCATTAACTTCAGCAGAATTACTTGTGATAATATACACTCCTAGCCCATAGGAAGATTTTGCCATGTATAGCACTGAATTTAGCATATAATAAGGAAATATAGTTTGGCTGGTGGAACTTTAAGGGAAAGGTTATACTTTTTTGCTTGTAAGTATCTCATTTTGCTATTCACACCGCTGGTCTTTGATCAAATTAACATTTTACTGTAAGTAGAAGAGCACTCAGTTCATGCTATTCATTATCTTGTCAGGAAACAATGAGAATAATTTAAACTGGATATATTGTGTAAGGCTTTTTTTAAATTTTTTTTTTAATTGGAAAGCACACGGCAGCATTACGATCATGACCTCCTGGCTTCACTGGGAACAGTACAATATTTACATACTATATTAAGCAGAATGAAAGTATTTTGAAATATTTTGTTGCTGGGGAGGTAGCGCTATGCTAGAAAAACAGCGGTATGGAAATTAAGAGGAATTGTACGACTGAGCTATCCAGAAAAATAGTGGGTTTAGACAATGCTGGATTTGCGTGATCTCTAGCAAGGCCGTAGTGTGACTGTCACTGGTCATTGTGGTTTTTCTAGGCTGTGCTTAGTAGATTTGGGAGTAAGAAACCAAAACGCACTGACTGATGTAAAGCAACTGACTGTACCATGGCATGCATATTTCTTAGCCAAAGTGGGATAGTTTCACGCAAAGAGAAGGTTGCGTGAGCTTTCCAGTGGTTCCAAGTTGTGCAAGATCGGTAGGTTTTAGGCATTTTCCGTACTGGGCGTCTGTCTCTGGCTGCACTCTCTTTTCTTATTTCAGGAAAAATTGTTCAACCATTTCTAAGAACAAGATTGGGAAAAAAAATCCAGTTCTCCCCACATGTTACGAGTTGTTCTTGCTGTTCTGGTGAGGAGCCTGCTGTGCCCATATTTAAGAGAAGGGGCTTGGCGCTCGATGAGGGCGGGTTTGCCTTTTTCTCAGGCTTGTATCTTCTGTTGCTTCAAGTAGCAAAAGGAAAACAAAATAAAAAAAAAGCCCCAAGTTTGGCCAGGCTATAAGCATCTGAAAAAAAACCCGAGTTCACACAAACTCAACAGAATCTGGTTTGAATTTGTCGGCTTTGATGTCCGTGCCTGTCCCAAGCACGCTGCAGTCTATGGCTGCCCCGGCTGGGTGAACATTAACCAGCCAGGTTTTTCTTCTCTTTAGTTGTAATGTAAGGTTCAGTGCCGCTTTGACTGGGAGCACTGGGAGGGGAGATACTCCTCCAGGCTGCGGCGGGGAGACGGGCACCGTCGGGGTGAGAGCACGGGGAGCGGGAGAGGGGGTTTGGTGGTGGGGAGGGAGGAGAAGGACCGGGACGGGGCTGCTGCCAGGACGTTTGGAGGAGAATCAACGAGGAAAAGAGGAAGGAGGAAATCGTGGGGGTAAGACTAATTGGGGAAGTTCGTGTGTATGTGTTAGGTCGTGCGAGGTATGAGCTTGCTTTTGCCTGCCTGAAGCTGAAGGCACTGTGAAGCTCAAGAGAAGGCACGAACAGTGCTTCCAGTGGCCAAAATGACTTAGGAAGGGGCCAAAGCAACCAGCAGAGAGGGGGTTGTAGTCAGAGAGACAAAACCAGAGGGATTTGCAGGGGAGCGGCATCGCAGCCACTGCGCAGAGTCTGGGCTGCGGGCGAGCCCGTGCCACACGGTGAGGTTGTGGTTGGCACTGAGCACCTGAACGGCACCGTGCTGGGGGTTTGGGGAACCCACCGAGCTCCAACCAGGGGTTCTGCCAGCGCGTTCATTAACGCTTCTGAAGCACTGGGATCCTTTGGTGGGGGAAACCAGAGCACAGCCCATGAGGAAGCGATTAATCCTATCTGCAGAGGAGGGTGGGATTAGTTTGCAGTAAATAAGCCGCAGAGGTCACACAGGGAACAAGGAGGACAAAGCAAAATATTCATTTACCGAGCACTATTCCTCCCGCGAGCTGGATGAAGCGGGGTCTCGCCGGGGAAAGGCAATAGCGTGTTACTGCGCGGTCCCAGCCCGCCTGCCGAAGCCCTGCGCGCAGGGGTGGCCGAGCACACCTGCGGCCGCGGGGCTGCCTTTTCAAAACTTTTAAGTGCTCGGTTCTGAAACTGCCCTTCTTTTAACAGGGTTTTGTGTGTAATTTATAATTTATATTGCAATAGAACCCAAAAGTGCTTTCCAGACACTGAACGCATCTATAATTCTGGCTCTAAAAAGCTTCCATTCTGGGGGAAAAAAAAGAGAATAATTGACCGGTATTTCCCGAACAGAATTGCCCAAAGTTTCTGTTGATGTATTTTTAACAACGCACGGTACGAAGTCTTGTCTAATATTATTCACAGGATGACAACAGGTGCTGTGAATTGGCTGGGGAGGCTGTGCAGAAAGGGCAGCTGACGGCTTACTGTATATGCAGATGTAACATCTATTAGAAATATCCTCTGTGGTTTGCTTGCATGCAAGCTGAATAGATTCTCAAAACAATGCCGCTGTGAATGGAAGCCATCAGCAGGATTGCTTAAGGCTGCAAAACCCATTACTTATACAGCAGTGGATGCGAGAGCAAGTGCCACAGTGTAGTAACTTGTCCTCCTTTGCTGGAGTGGTTTAGCAGTTATTAGATCAGTATATGGACATCTACATCTAATAAAGTGCGAGAAAATAATGTATCTCAATCTGCATTGTTAGCTCAGTTTTTAATCCTAATGTTATCCAGCTGCACAAACAGCGTAAACTTTCTCTTTTTGTGCCTTTTTAATGCTGCTGCCATTTTTTCATGCACACAATAGGTTGTGTCCTTCGCTGTGATTGTTAGAGCCATGTTACTGTACTTTTACAATTGCATTTTAATTACAGCTGTAGAACCTATGCAAAATCATTTAATATAATGTTGTGAGCAAATAGCTCAGATGATGCATTTAGTATTTGATTGCCGTTAGTTTACTGATTGATTAAACATGCAGACAGAGTCTCTGCTTTGACTTGTAAGCCAAAGACCATGCACACGCACAAGGATAGAGGTTTTATAGTCACTATTTTAGATGACTTACGTTTTTTAAGTTTTCAAAAGCATTAGCTGAAAAGGGGGAGAATCTGGCAGTTTTGGTGGCTTAAAAATGATTTTGTTATTCAATAAAGGAAGGGACCCATCAGTGTAAAGGGGAAAAGTTGGTCAAGAAAAGTTTTGGCCTTGATTGGTGGCAGTTCATGGATTTGGAAGAGTTGGTGATATGTCTTAGAAGTGGAGAGAAACAATTACTTTAGCTATCTTCTGCTGAAAGTGCAGTGTGGTTTGCATGGAGCAGCCCAGGTGAAAACCTGGTTACTCACGGGGGTAGGCAGTGTGGTTTTGTAGCAATAAAATACATTTTTTTTAAAAAAAGAGAGAAGAAAGTCTGGCCAGGAGGAGTGTATACTGTAAAAACAACCAGGTTTTGTTCTGCTTTTCTTAACAGAAGCTTATACACGGTTATGGAAAGGACTTTGCTGCTATTTATTGCCTGAAGTTACTGATCCATCTGTCTCTACCCAAAGTCTTGTACAGACAATCTTTCCTCATAATTCTGCCTTTCTCCTTTCTATTGTTATTGAATATTTGTAGGGGAATTTTGTCTGGTAGCCAAGTCACGGGCTTATCAGATATTGCGTAAATCCTCAGCAGTTGGTAACTGATCTGTGCAAAATTGTCAGTTTAGGGTTAAATATTGTTGAATAAATAGATCTGCTGAAAGAACAGAATCTAACAATTCATGTTTTGGGAAATAATTACTGAAGAAGGACAGCCCACAACATTGTATGTGTGTTAGAGAGAATGGTCAGAATATCTTTTAATTCAGCATTTACCCGTGAGAATTATTCCCATGAGGAACCTTGCAATAAAATCTGCTTGGTCTATGAGAATAGAAAGAAATTGAATAAAAAGACTCCATTTCCACTTGTATTTATTCAGTCTGGGAAATTCAGTGGGCCGCAGCATTAGTATCAGCAGGGGATTCCTTGCTCCTAGCGTTAAATTACTGTCATAATCGCTCAATTATTTCTTCCTTGTACTGTTTAAAATAAAAATCCATCACATTCTATGTTTTTTTCTAACATTTATTAGGTTGAGTGTTTAGGAAAATCAATTATATTCAGTCAGGCATGAATTGATGAATGTTCTTGTAATAATTGTCAGTTGTTAAACTGAATGTATTTTCTCTTTTCACCCCTTTTCATTTCCTTCAGAGGGCAGAGGTGGCTCAGAGAGAGGCAGAGACCTTAAGGGAGCAGCTCTCGTCAGCTAACAAATCTCTCCAACTTGCGACGCAGATCCAGAAGGCACCTGATGTGGTGAGAGAAAATATTTACTGACTCTTACAGGTTTCTGACATTCCTGCAGTACAGCTCTTTCAATTTATGCTCGCAGCTATAAAAATATCTGTTTGGAGTAATATTTTAACTGAAATGGAATCGCGTTCCTTCGGGATTGCAGTTTGGTTAAGCTGCTAAGGGGGCTGGTGGCTGCAGAAGACCGCGGGAAGGACAGAGGTCACTCTGCTCCATGGTGACTGGTACGGTGATCCATAGATCTCCACGGCTGCCGGTCCAGGCAGACAGCAGCAACTTTCAGAAATGATTTCACGTTGGTGGGAGCGTCAGCAGAGGAAAAATAAAGGCAGCGATGCGGTATAACAAAGCGTGCCGTGGTGGGCCATCGGCACGTGCCCGCCTGGAGGGCACGGTGGAGGCACGGAGCTCCAGACCCAGGGGACCGGCTTTGCCCAGAGGTGGTTGCATTAGTGGGACCTGCTGCCGGCCCATTTCTGGGTCTTGTTACTGTATGGGCTGTCAGAAGAACTAGAAATAAATTTGGTATCATTCCAGTTTTCACTGGATATATCTAAACTGAGAATTACACCTATAAATCCAATAAAAGAAGCTCAGAAAACTGAGAAGATATCCTCTGCTCCTAAAGGTTTGGCTGGTTGTTGCCTTCTCTGTGTGCTTCTAAGTAAAGCAAAGACCACTGTTTGGGGAGGTTGGTAGCGCTGAGTCCCCTGGTGGGACCTTGTGGGCCCAGGGGGGTATCGCAGGACTCCAGCTGGTCCTGGGTTAACAGGTATCGCAGATGAGCAGCCAGATTATTTTGATTTTTGTTTGCCAAAGGAGAAATAGGAGTATTTAAATGTAAATATGCAATTAAGTGAAATTTAGTCTACTTCTAAGCAGCAGATTTAACAAACAAAAGAAATCACGCTCCTTATATTGCTTTTTTTCTTGCGAGCCACATAACGTGTTTGACTCTGGTATCAGAGAAACACACAGTTGCTTTTAAAATACATTTGCAGAGAATGAGTAACAAACCGTAAGTCCTCCAGATTAATGCGACCCAGTATTTTCTCAGAGAAGTCAAAAGACAGACAAGCAGGCTGCAAAACAAAAAAATAAAAAAATAAAAAGCCTGAATATCACTTGTAACTCTGAATTACCTGCCTCTTCCTATCTCGTGTCCTAGTCTTATCATTATTTTAACATTAGGTCTTTCTTGTATTTAATAGTACTTCTGCACTTCATTTATATTTAATATGACAACTACTGCAGGATGAAAATGATCATTATCTATCTTATTTCAGACTCTACGTTCTAGTCTCAATAGGCACAAGCAGCAGATGATTATACAACTTGTGATGTTTCATGCAAGCAAATTAGAGGTTTTTTCAAGTTAAAAGTATAATTCAGTGTAATAGGAGAGCGTTGTTAACTGCTGTTCGTACACGTAGCATTCTGTGAGATACAATGCTGTGTAGTCACTGAGAATGGAGCTAAGTGTTTAGAAGATACGGAAAAGGTGTTTTGCTGTGCCTGTATTTTCCAGAGAAGAGGGTTTGGAGTATATTTCAATCTGCTGCAGTGTCATCTTGAATTGTAAGGAAAGTGCTTGGGTGACAGCATGGGTGGGTTGAATTTTCAGCTCTTTCGCTGTAGGATCTTTGGTATAATGCTTACGATCATTGTCTCTCTCTGGGTAAATGGATTCTTTCCTACTTCACTGGTGTTTTCTGAGGAACAGCCATTAACATTTGTAAGACACATTTTAGGGTTTTTAATGGAACGTGCGTTCATCACTGGGCTGCCTCGTGCTCCCCAGATCTGCATAAGGATTTCCTTATGTTCTTCATAGAAGAGAGGTTCAGAGCTCTCCGATGCAATATAGCTGTTGATCTCTTAACACAAAAGGAGACAAAAGAGATGGTACAATTAGTCTGTATTACCTTTTCTGAATAGATCCTACCTTCTTCTTAACTTCTCTGTCCTCTCTTGTTTCTTGTCTTAAGGGAAAGTCGGTCTAGTGAGGAAGTTTCAGGCTCGAGGACAGATTTTGCAGCCGTAGGAAACTGGAAGAAAAAAGATCCTGATTTAGGAAAAGGAATTTCTGAAAGTGGAGACCATAGGGAGAATGGCCTTGTCTTAACAGCTGTCACATCTATCTTCATCCCCATGGAGGAGAGGCTTTGGTTGCTAGCAGTAATGTTAACAGTGAACAATTTTCATGCAAGGAGCAAGTTCATTGGAAGTAGCACTTTGGGGCAATTTTTGACAATTTTGCCTGGAACATGTGGCGTGCATACGAAGAGCCAAAGGCACATGACTCTGCCGTTCCCGATTAAGAAATTCTGCTCCATTACTTCAGAATATTTCATCTGATTAGTATTTTGTAAGCACAGATTTTCATAGTTGTCAAAGCATTTGGACTATTAATAATAAATAGATCTAAATAGAATCCCTTGACTTTCACGGCTGCATCTTTCCAGTACACTTACGAAATAGGGACGTTTATTCTCTCCATTATCCTTATTTTACCAAAGAGCTGTCCTGGGGAGTAGAAAGATTCATCTTCCAGATTCACGCAGTCAGTCACAGCATTTAGAGATTATTTCTGTCTCTCGTGCCACCCGATGCCATGCTTGGTCCTTAACCTAACTGCCCTGAATTCAAGCTTGCTGCCTTCTTTTAATTTATGTGTCTGTTACTTTTTTCACATTAGGAACAGGCCATCGAGGTGCTAACACGGTCCAGCTTGGAAGTAGAACTGGCTGCGAAGGAGCGGGAAATCGCCCAGCTGGTAGAAGATGTCCAGAGACTCCAGGGCAGCCTCACCAAGCTGCGGGAGAACTCCAGCAGCCAAATCTCACAGCTGGAGCAGCAGCTGACCGCCAAAAACAGCACACTTAAAGTAAGGCTGGGTTCTATGCTCAGTGGCTTTTGTGGGATATAACTGACATGCCAATATTGGGGTTTACTGATGTAAGTTTTCTGTGGTTCTGAGAGGCCCCGAAAAAGCCACTGACTTCTTCAGGATGCTGTTGAATTCCAGTTTCTGTGATGTTTTATTCTAAGTGATCGCAGTTTTGTTGAAATTTAATTTACCCAGTGCTCATTGTTTTGAAATTTGTTTTTGCAGAACATGGCTACCTTTAGAATTAAAATCACCAACCAAACCCAACCTACATTTACCATGGATATGTAGTGAAATAGCTGAACCGAAAAGGCACAGAAAATCCTTCTTAGGTTTTAAAACTTTTAGTTCCCATTCCAGCGATTGGTATTGCAGATTTGCCAGGAATGCTTATTGTGCTATGGTCTATCTTTGAATTTACCTGCTACCCCCTCCAGTTCTCTCCACTGGAAGAGGGGAGTGTGTCATTTAAAGCATAAAACCAAGTTAAATCAAGAGACAAAGAGAAGGGGTTTAGCCTCAATAAGCTTTGGGGTTTTTTTAAACTGTGTATTTCCTGTAGAGTAATTCTCATTTAGAATTAGCGGTCCAGTCCTATGCTCATTTGCATACTGGTAGCACTGCACTAACACCAGAAGAAACATCTACCGATTTTGTGAGTGACCCCTTTACCTTTACCTTTTCAGCAGCTTTCCTTCCCTTGTGCGCTAACCCACACGGTTTGATCTATCAGTAAGCACGAGGAATGTTTCCTGACATGTGTTATGAATCAGCTTCCTGTAACTCCTGTCTCTTTCATTGTTCTACCATCTACGAGCTTCAGAGTGTAAACAAGATAAATTTATCCATTCCATTAAAGACTTCATAGTTTTGGAGGTTTTACAGTCTGAGAGTTTTTGGAAAGCAGGAGGCTGATGGTACCCACTTAGCTCTGACTGCGGCGTGGGTAGCTTTCCTCTATCAGAATGATTTAATGTTCAATTGAAACTCTTACAAATTGTTCTAATTCTGGCATTTTTTAGAGGTTTCTAGTTTTGCTCTGGTGTAGCATAATTTATGTGGACGAGGGTCTGATGAAAGCCGAAGCGTTGCATTCAGCATGCTTTCTGCATGTTTTAAGACAGCCTGGCAAGAATTTTTATGAAAATTCAGTAGAGCAAAGGAAACCTATTAGGTTCCTCTATTTACGGTATGGGTCTCTGCCCATCTGTCACCATGTGGGCACCTCTCTTAATGAGGGAGGAAGGTTTGGAGGCACACGTTTTGCTGGCTACACCCATGTTCTGGGGGTTTTTATTTTTTCATAAAGCCTGATAGAAAATATCTTGAGTCCTTGCACTTGACAGATTTTCTCGGAATAAAGCGCGTTCCTGGTGAGGTCAGTATTAGTTAGCCATTAACTTCAAAGGGAATAGGATCATAGAAATGACAGAGCAAGTCTTTGATTTTCATTTCAGTAATCTCCTTCCATTTTCTCATAGGCTTGCCCAGCTAATGCTCTCTATTTAGGTTCCTGTTGATAGTGTCTGATGCAGTGACTCTATTGATAAAGTTTTAGTCGTTTCAACCCTCTTTAACCTTATTTGTTGCAATATACAAATATTTCCAAATACATACTTTTACTCCAAAGTGTTGGGAAAACCGGTGTCTGAGATCTGTTGTACAAAGAACCAAATCTCAGTGGTGATGTGTTGATCTCATGTTTGATTATAGAGGAATTGCTTCTAAAATAACTGAGATCGTAGTGGTTGCCTCCACAAAAAATGAATCACAGTTTCACAAATTAAAGCAATGTTCTCAGACCATATCTTGGGGGAATTCTTTAATACTCTATGACTTAATGAAACAATACAGAAATACTTTCAAAATTATTGCTTCTTTATCTTCATCTGATCTAATAATCAAAACATGTCCTCTAGTAACAAGACTTATCTAACTATAATTGTGTTAACCCTTTGCCGCTGGAGTCAGAGCTTCCCTGCTACCCCGTTAAAATACAACAGTGCTAGTTAGCAAAGAGAGAGATCAAATAACCTAGGTTAATTAAATATGGGCTTTTTAGCTTATCACTCTAAACTGAATGACAGCATTAGTCTAATGGGGTTTTTAAAATGGGGGTTTTTAAGCCCCTGAATATAGCCCATGCTGTTTTACCTAAGACACTTTAGTTAATACAGTGATGATTTTTTTTTTAAATAACACAAGAGGGGAACCTATCTTTTCATGCTGTAACATGGGGTCATTCATACAACAAATGCAAGACGATTCCTTAACATGGAATATCTGCAAATTCAGTGTGCAGAAATGCCACCAGTCCGGTCCTTCTGTCCTCTGGCTCCCTGCGTTTTTGTGTGTTGGAGGACGTTAGGATATATTTTGTCTGAATTAACCAGGTTGATATTTAGTGCAAGATATTAGTTCCTCCAGATTGTCTCACAGCTTGAACCTTTGTTATACCATGTTCTGTGCATTTTACAGGGTTCTTTGAGACAATTACCATACTAATACATTTTAAAACAGTCATTGACTGGGAAGATGCCAAGTGCCTAAATGGTCTGCTTATATACAGGCACTGCATTCTCAGTTGTTAGTTTATATTGTTCAGTAAAGTATACATTTAGGTGCAGATTTTCCATGGCAACAATCTCTGTATTAGGTACTTGGGAATGATGGATGGATGTGTTTTTTATACAATTTGAAGTAAAATATTGCGGGTTGCCATACTGCTATAACAGCATACAAGTACCTGAGCGTCCAAAACAGCTTCATTCTGTCAACATCTTTTTTTTCTTTTTTTTTTTAAACTGTGTTTTGTACCTAAAATTTCCAGAAATAATTTCAGGGTATAACATATAGCTATACAGAATTAAATTTAATATAGATTTCTTTGAAATGGGAATTGTTATTTTTTCTGTATTTTCTATCTGTTTCTCCAAAAGGCTTTTTTCTTAGTCTATCCCTGCATAGGTAACTAACCTGTTAATCCCGGATAATGTTTGTTCTAAATTCATTCCAGGACTAGTGTAAATAGCCGGTTATCCCTACTGTAAAACCTCATCTGCTGTAGACCCAAAAATGTGACAAGTCCCAGAGTTAGGGAAGAGGTGAATTGTAGTGTATCTCTGCTTTCAGCTGTAGAGCCCCAAAGAGCAGCGAGAGGCAGCCGGCAGAGCGAAAGGTGCCGTCTGGTTCCGCGGGGTCCTCCCGTCGCCTGCGTGGAGTTCTAAAGCTGTCAGACACATTGGCATAATGAGATTTCAGCACAGGTTGGAGGTTATCAAAACCTTCAGCATCTTTGATATTTGTAGGGTTTTTCCTGGTTGCCTCAACCAGGATTTCCCTTGTTACACCGGTAGAGGGTTTCTTCGCAGGGCCGAGGCACCTGTAGCGCTGTGTCTGCCATGTCAAGCAAAGTCGGTAGTCCCTGTAATTCCAGGCAGTAACTGAAATTTGGTAAGGCAGGATGTGTCAGAAGAAATGACTAAAATGTGCCCTGTATTTTTCCAGGTAAAAGAAAATTGGTTTAGCTCAAATAGCCTTTTTTTTTTTTTCCTTTTTACTCAATCCAAATGACTGCACAAGTTCCTGATTGCGAAGGATGCTAGGACACAAGACCCTTTAAGAGGCTACTCATTTCACCAGTGTCCCATAGAGTGCAAATTCCACCCTTAACAGCAGTTTCTGCTCCCCTGCAACAGCCGGCGGTGGCGATCCGTTCGGAGCCGCTTGTTGAGCAGCTGCCAGAGCAGCGTCCGTGTGTTACCACTGGGAGATGCCTCTTGTCAGCAGTGACTCAGGATTGGGGATTACGGTATCAAAAAGCAGGAGGGGGAATTTGAGAGGGCTGTATATTGGTAACGGGGATGTCTGCTTCGTCACTGCTTTTTAATAGACGTACTAGTGGCAAGGCAGAAATGTCGGCAATGTGTAAGCTGCACAGGGCACGACAGGGCATCCTTTAAAGATGGCAAAATAGCTGGAAGTCCAACAATGCCCCATCATGCTGCTGTTGTCATCTGAAGAAGCCTCATTTAAATTATTAAAATGGCTCAGATGATTGACTCGCTCATCTGTGGGTGCTGTACTACGCAGTGTTTAGGTTTGCTGCTTGTGCCCATTGGGTAGCTTCGAGGTGGGGGATACCTACACCCTGCCTTACTTGGCATGACAGCGTGGTTAAGAGGTTCCCACTTCTAACTGTCGGTCTGTCCCAGCCCTGCCGTTCGTGCACCCATAACTGTGTTGGTGCAGAACTTTATGGGGCTGCATTTTAAACGGGTTTGCTAAAATTATCTGAGTACACAGTAGCCCTTCCCTGCCGTCCTCCTGCGGTCACCGAGCAGCCCAGGGGTGGGTGTAGGATCTTCTTGAACTCACTTCTCCACTGAAGGCAGCCTCTCCTGCACGTAAAGCCCTGTTTTTCTTTTTCATGTCATATATTCCTTTCCTTTTCAAAGTAGATGTTCTGTCTTTGAGGGTGGTACATCCTTGTGTTATTTCTGTTTCCTGTGATCTTTGGGATTCTGTCCCAATTTTAACACCAAAAGTGAAGTGAAGCAGAGTGAGCCTGACCCTATCCATGGAAGTTGCAAGCCAGTAAGTTCTGGTCTTTCTTTGCTTAGGTCAGCTGTGCCTGTACTAAGCGAAGAAACAATTAGTGGGAAATTAACGTGGCTTCCGCAAGCAACGTAACGGCATCAATTATGTATCACTATGTTTAGGCCTCCTGAAGCATTTCTCCTGTAGTGATGAGCACTGTTGTTGGGAGCAGGGGCTCTTGGGTAAGGTCCGAATGTGTGGCATTGCCTTACGGATTGTGTTAGGAGGTTTGTTTCAACGTTTGTGGCATCTTCGCACCGCGGAGAAGCCATTGGGACTGCCCCGGGTCAGGCCGACCTGAGCAAAAAGACCCTCTGAGTTGGTCTCAGCGCTTCATCTCCGGTGTGTAATCACATTAGTTATTGCAATAAGTAATGCTTGTAAAACGACTTTGGTTTGGGCACGAGGCATTGTAGAGGTCTCACAAGCCTAAGGCGTTCCAGTCAACAACAGCTTCTTCAGTCTTTTTTCCATGTAGATAAGGTTATCAAGAACTGTGGTATTAAGAATACAGTATGTGCCAAAGCATCCTGCTGGTTCACTCAATTTATCAGTTTTGTAAAAATTTCAGCTGTCCCATTTTTAATACCGTCTTCCCCGATCTCTTTATTGAACACGTGACAGCGACATTGCAAACAGCCGAATTGGGACCTGCTGCATTCTGTAATGCTTGGCACTCTGTAAACAAAGGAAGAGTGAGGTATAATTGTGTTTACGTTGAATTGGTTATAGTTTGTTTTCTAATATATGTAAATTAGGTATGAGTCATTAACCCTCACTTGTGTGCTGCTGTATATATGGAATAATTTAAAGATGATTTTGAATGCCTGCAGAAGAAAAAAATCTAAGTAATTAAATCCATGTTCTTTCTTTTAAAGCAACTGGAAGAAAAACTGAAAGGACAGGCTGATTATGAAGAGGTTAAGAAAGAATTGAAGTAAGTGTTAAATGCTTACATAATTTTTTCACAAACTCTAGTTTAACAATTGTTAAATGAAGCCACAAATCTGTGTTCTTGGAACAATAAAGAATCCAGTCAAAACCACAAAGACGGGGAAATCGGGAATATTGGCAGGAATTGCATCCAGAACCACTGCAACTGCTGTGTTTGAGAGTTTTTTGTTGCAGCAGAGTATCGCAATGGCAAATAATACAAGTGTCCACGAAGAAAAGGCGCTAAAACTATCATCCCCCAAGGGTAAAAAGTTTGAAAATCCATGGTATTTTAGGGGGACCACTCTTTAAAAATCCCCAGCCAATGTGGACCAGGAATGTAACTCAGGGCCTTTGGCCATAATACCTTTTTATGCTTTCGCCAGCCAGTGTCCAGCACTTGCCATTTGAATGCTGTGCTTCTTTCACTGTGTATTTTTGCTAATATATTGTGGTTTTAAACTAAAGCCACAAACAGCCTCTTCCTATTTCAAGGGGGTTTTTAAGAGACTTAAGAGAGCCTCATTTTAAACTATAACAAGATAAGCTGTCAGGTTCAGAGGAGAAGTTTTTTGACTAGAAATATGTTTAGTGTCATGGTTTAAATAACTGCAAGAAACTCCATCTCTTCTTTCATCATTCTGGCATTTTTGTGTGTGTATTTTAAGAAGACTGAAAAAATGTTACCTTGTTTAATGAGGTATTTCAGATGAGGCTGGGAGTCATGTGCTTTTGTTTACATGTCCCCAGAGAATATGGAGAGCAGGTTTGGTTTTGGGAGCCCAAGGACCGCCCAGCCCCTGGTGCTGTTACAGTCGAGCCTCGCCAGCTGCGGTTCTGGTTCGGCGCCTGCTGCAGCGCACCCTGACGTGGGTGTATGGTTTCAGCCAAGTGCAATGGGTTGTCCTTTTCTTTGGGTGTTATACCTGAATATTAACTGGGCTCAAAAAAGCTTCGTTATTTTAGTGATATGGGTGGATATGTCCACTTTCTCTTCTGAATTAAGGAAATGCATGTTCAGATTTCAGCTGGTTTGTGCCCTCATCTGTAAAGTAGTGAGTGGGAATTAAGCCACAGCCTTCCAATTTGCTACATGAGTTACTAAAATGTGAATGTACCGAAACAGCAAATGAGTTTTAAATCCTACCTGGTTTAATGCCTTTACTTTAGATATGAAACTCATTTAGATCCCTGTGTTCCTGCCGGTAGTGCCTTTTTTTTTTTCTTTTCTTTTTTACAACCCTGACTTACGTGAGGGCAGGGATGGGAAGGCAGAAAAGAAGTTGAGGAGAAGCCACGACACAGGAGCGTTCACACGGTGTTTCTGCCTATTCCTTTTATTACAAGATGAGCCTGCAGTGAAATAGATGGGAGAATCTCCTGGAAGTGGCCCTTTTTCGGTGCCAGTAAATTGGCCGTTAAAGCTTTTATACCCCCTAATTTGTGGGTAACGTTTTTTATCTGGGTAGGTGACTTTGGCGGGACAGCCAGCTAGCTTGTAGGTAGCCTGGGGTCCACACGCCGTCCTGCTGGGCGGTGCGGGGGGTCAAGACCCTCGGTGAGAGCACTGCAGATGTTGGCAGCACTGCATCCTCACAGCAGCTCGTTCATGCCACCCTCACTGCTCCTGCCTGGTCCAAAAGATGTGCCAAAATCTAAATACACATCACCCGAGAGTGGCAGCGTGATCCGAAGTCAAACTCTGAAAAGTCTATTGCTGTAGATCTGGTATCCCTTAGACTGAATCCTACTACGACTGCCTTTGTGCCCTGAAACACTGACAGAAATGAGCTGCTCGTGGTGCGCACACACGCCAAGAAAAAAGAGATCTTGTCTGTAAGGAAGAAAGAGAATAAACTTCTCAGTTGTTTTGGCACTTGCTTGTTTTCCTTAATCCTCCCAAAGATGTTAGAGGCGTTCTAGGCTGAGGGATCTCACTATCAGCCAACTTCTAACCTTGGAGGAACTTAACTGGGCCCACGTCAAGATCCGAGATGGGAGAATTCCTTGCTTTCTGCATTGGCTTTTGTGCCAAATGGCTTTTAAACCTGTTTTTGAGATCTGAGAGCTCTGTGTGTCCTTTCAGTTCCCTCTCGAGTAACACGAGAGCGCTACTCCTCCTGCCTTTGCAGACGGGATCACACGAACAGAAAGTCGAGCTGTCCCAATGCACACTTTGCTTTAGAGTAAGATCTTTCAAGTCGTCTTAGATGTGAAGATTCAAGTCAGAAGATCGTTCCTTTAAAAAGTAGATGACTTGATCTTGAGCAGCAGATTGAGTCGAGATCTCATGGGCAAAGATATTCCTGGAATCCAAAGGGGAAACATTTTGCTTCCTCCTATTCCTGAGGAAAATGTCTCTTTTGTGACACATTTGGAGAGTCATTTTTGACATGTTTAACTTCTACATTTTTTTGAAAAAATGAACCTGCTGTAGTGAATATTCCTCCAAGGGCTATTCAAGATACCATCAACCTGGGTTTTAGTATATTTTGGGTTCTAAATGTATAGGAAATTACCTGTGAAATTGCCAGAAGGCTATTTCAGGTTGCAAAGAATCCACTTGAAGTAGGCAGAGGTCAGTAAGTTTCCAGCCGAGGTTTGAATACGCATGCCTGCTCCAAGCTCGCTGATAAAGGCGGCTGCTGCAAGGTGCAGCATCCTTTCTGAAGGTCCCAGCTGGCACCGGCTGCTCGGAGCCAAAATGCATCGCTAGAGCCGCCTGTGCAGGTGGAGGCACGACAGGACCAGGGCTTTAAAGCCAGGCTTTTGGTGCCCAGAGCCCGATACACACATTAAACACCTTCAGGCTTACTCTGCGCTTCTGACTGGTTTCAGTCTGGTTCTGTAGGCAGCACCAGCAGTGGTCAGAGCACATCCCGCCCGCTCCTTGGAGAGCAGGCGGCTTCTTTTGGTCTAGTCCCATCCAGAAGGAAGGCGGTTGGTATGCTGCAGGACCACTCTGCATGGCAAAGCCAAGTGCGGTAAGTGGGGGTTTCTGGGAGCCCTGCGTGACGAGTGCGCTGCTGATCTGAAACAGGAGAAACACCGGTGATTTGCCGTGGGAAGCTTGTGCCACAGGGTCGTTTGCAGTTACAAATTGCTTTTTTCTTAAATTCAGATAAGTCTCCTTATTTGACGGTCATGAGGACGTACGTTACTACTTGCTGTCCTTTCAGAGGGCATCCTCTGCAGAATCCATGGGAGGATGGAGGCAGTGACCTACCAGTGACTGGGGTTTCCCTCCATGGGTCTCTGTGCGGTTGTCCCCACAGCCCCTCGGGGTCCTGGCAGGCAGAGCTGTGCTCTGAAGAGGTGTCCCAAGAAACATTTGCTTTCAGCAGCGATAGCAACCTGAGTGCACGTGCCTGGGACGTCCATCCAATGCCAGGAGCTCTAAGAACCCGAGCCATTGATGCACAACCTCTCTCCTTGGCTGGCACGGCTCCCTTCATAGCAGGAAAGAGGCGCTTTTGCCTGTGGGTGAGCTGCTGCGCCCACGTAAAGCACGAGTCTTAACAGCGTTACTTCCTGTGCTTGTGTATTGGATCATGGCTGTAATCTGCAGCGATTTCTGCTGGCAAAAGCTGTCATCCAGTGATGCCGTACGATGAAACTGATGGCCAAAATTTTGTGATTTTATTAATTATTATATTTGTAGGAGTGCCTGTCAGAATTAACACTGTATGCAGTGAGTATGCACCGATGTGAAATGCGTGAGGTTTCTGTCTCAGAATGACTTCCCCCCCCCCCCTTGGATTTGCTGTGACTTTGTGTGATCTTGAATGAGTCACTGAGGCCACTGATTTCCAAAGTGCCACTTAATGGACGTCTAATTCTGCATTAATGCAGGGACAGATTTATAGAGGAGCTGGACGCCACGTGGTCTGGGGCGTTTAATGAGTGCCGGGTGCCCGGCTGACTCCTGGTGGCATCCAGAACTACTCCCTACGTGTTAATACTGCCCCTCTGCCTTTTTTGACTCAGTTTCCACATTTAATACATGGTTAATCATATTCTACTTGCCTCACAAAGTTCCTGGTGCTTTATACATGAAAAATGCTGTATAAACACTATGTATGTCTGTTTACGTATTTTTCTTCAACAAATGAATGTGGTCTTTGTACGATGAGAAGCTGAAATCATTTATTGCTTCAGTCTGAGGAACTTAACGTCCTGCCTGCAGCAGGCCTATTTAAAAAAATTTATAAGACAGTAGAGTAATAAGTTTGTATTCCTGTAAGGTTCTCGTTTGCCAGACAGTACAACTCTACCCGAAAGACTTTGAAGGGAGACGTCCTTTGACCGCTCAGTATTTATATAAAATATTGACAATGAGACTATCAGATTCTTCTCTTAATGTACTTATAAATATTTGGATCTTTCATATTTCTTAAGAAATATTGTGCCATTGTGTCTTCCCTTTGCCATAGAACTAGGAGGTTATTAAAATGAAAAACTGCCTTTTAGCCTGTAGCGTCTTGGTCGGGAAGATTATTTGTGCATATTTTCCTTGATATGTGAGCTGGTGTATATTATATAAAGTACTGTAACTGTGGTGGTGATTCCCCTGTTTTGTTGCTTTGCTACAACCTTTTCATTCCCTTCAAGCTTCACAGATAAATTTATATCCCTTCTGACAGCTTAAAATGTTATATCCTTATTAACCTTTAAATTTACGCTTTAAACGGGCCTGGTGGGATTGCATATGGAATGATTTAGATGATGCTCGAGAAAATTTTCTTATCCAATAACTAGTTTGAATAGTTATTCTATATTCATTATGAGGCTGCGTTACTGCAAGGAGAGTTGTTATCACTTGTAGTGTTGCTGGAGAGTAGGAAATGATAATGTTAATGCTCATTAGTGCAGTTGTTATGAAAAGAAGAAATAGAAAATAATTTTTTTTCTGCCTTCCACAGTATATTGAAATCCATGGAGTTTGCACCATCTGAAAGCTCTGGTGCGCAGGTACTGAACCTACTTTTGTTTTCTTCATTACTTCAGCAGTTCAATTAATTAGCGAAAATTTTGTCTTGCAATTCGTTGGTGTTGGCATGGCGAATTTCCTGTTGATGTTGAGACATATGGGTTGATCGTTGTTTTCCTGATGTTTTCTGATGTAAAAAGCTGAACTGAACGTTTTTTGCCTATTAATTTCTTGTAAGTGGTCAAGGACAAAGAATGATGATTCAGCTGTGCTGGAGTGGGTAACCATAATGTTGTGAAGTTGAGTCTTTTAAAGATACGAGAGTCAGTGTACAGCTACGCTGAGATTTGCATGTTTCTTGTACTGACAGTACGCTGAGCAAGGATTTTAGCGTTTTTAAGTCTTTGTTAGCCTTGAAAATAATGTTCACAAAAGAAAAGAAACCTTTTTGGACTGAGAAAGCGGGAGAAGGCTCTGCTATGCCAGCAATTAATCTTACTTAAGTTTAAAGGTTATGAATTAAATTCCTGCTTCTGAAATCTGAACTAAATATCAATATACTGGGATTAATTTTCAGTATGTTTTTTACTGATCAAGGGTTAGATATTTGGTGACAGGTAAATGGCAGGTTTCTGTGACTGATTTTATTTTTGAACAAACTGTTTCTGCTGAAATGCAGCATTTCAAGCAAATGCTTGACTTGGGTCAGTTGACCGAGAGGAAATAATATAATCTTAACTCCTATTTTAATCAGATTAAAAGAAGTCTACAGCTTTTAAACTGAAAGTGTGCCAGTACCTTTTTAAAATCAGTAGGGTTAAGAAAATGTTCCGTTACACATTTCAAAGTAATGCGGAATTGATGAATGATTTACAATGAAAATTAAACAGTGAATGTCTTCTATGGCTCACGTAGGAACACTGAGCGGTTCCTGCAAATATATGCGTGGTGAATTCCCTAGCTGCGTTCATAGCAGAGATGAGCACTTGTTTTCTTCTTCTGAAATCCTTTTTAGTGCCTGAGTGAGACTCTTAATGCTTTCAGAAACAAACCTCCCACTTTGATTTTCTTTAGGATGCCTCTAAACCGCTGGAGGTGCTGCTGCTGGAGAAGAACCGTTCCTTGCAGTCCGAGAACGCCACGCTGCGTATCACTAATAGTGACCTGAGTGGTAGGTTGACACGATTTTCGGCTATTCTGGTTTGTTTGCTGTCTTGTGAAGGGAGGGAGGGCTGAGCGAGAGATGAATGGCTGAGCTAATGCATGGCAGAAAGATTAACAGGCAACAGGAACACTGAATAACGGTTGACTTCTGCAGTTTTATAGGCTGGATAATAAAAGAAAACTTGGAGACCTCAGAGAGTCTTTAAAGGTTAGGAAAGAGAGGCATTGCGAGATGTACCGAGGGGTAGCGTTTGAGGCTGTCTTCTGTTTTGGGAACAAATTCATCCGTGGCACCAGAAGTCTCTTCCCCCCCACGCGATGTTATGCAAAATGTTTGCATGCAGAACGCAATAATCTTCCTGTCTGATACACTTCGATATACTACCAGCAGGTCAGCTTGGAAAAACAAAATCCTTTCTTTTTAGCGAAGTGTGTTTGCCGTTTGGCTTTCCTAACGTGGGCTTTTTACATCTTGTGTGCACATTTTTTAAATGGCAAGTCATGGAATTTCCAGATCCTTGAATGCTTATGGGTTTTGCAGCTGCAAGGAAGTTAAAAGTTGCCACTGGCCCTGGGATTACTGAATTCTGAAGCGTTTTATGACTTTAACGGAGTGCTCTTGGTGCATCCACCTAACGGTGATTCCTTTATTCGAATTGGTTTGTTCCAAAATGTAAATGTTTGCTGCATTTGGGTTCAGTCAGGTCCAACGAGTAATGTCTTGAATGAGAGACAACAAAGAGACTTGCTGTCTGTAACTGCATTTATTTTAAATGTGTAACTGCACTTCATGTAACTGTTCTAGTTTTAATGTTTGTAAGGGGGATTCTCCAGGCTGCAACATACAAGAAAGGTGCAAACATGAAATGCATGTTGTTTGTTTTGGGGGCCTTGTTTGGCTTATGAAAATTTCAATTATGGAAAAAAACACCACCGACAAACAAACAAAAGAAAACAAAACCAAAAACAAAACGAAAACAAAAATCCCACCGCCACTTCATTGGCCCTTGTAAATCTGCACTTTTTCCCTTTGCGGGGCAAACTTTGCATTTTTTTATCTTGGTTTTTCCCTCTTTGATCCCCCATAATGCATTATGTTTGACCTTCCTTGTAGGGTCAGCCAGGAGAAAAGGGAAAGACCAGCCTGAGAGTCAGCGTCCTGCAACCTTGCCGGCCTCCCCTCCTTCTCAGTTGCTCCGCAACGCGGGGGAGCAGGCTTCCAATACTAATGGTACACACCAGTTCTCACCAACGGGTTTAAGTCAAGACTTTTTCAGCTCATCCCTGGCGAGCCCCAGCTTACCCCTGGCCTCCACAGGAAAATTTGCACTAAACTCTCTCCTCCAGCGACAGCTAATGCAGTCCTTCTACTCCAAGGCAATGCAGGAAGCAGGAAGCACAAGCATGATTTTTTCAACAGGTCCATACAGCACAAACTCCATATCTTCCCAAAGTCCGTTACAACAAAGTCCGGACGTAAATGGCATGGCCCCGTCTCCCAGCCAGTCAGAAAGTGCTGGGAGCATCTCTGAAGGCGAGGAGATAGACACGGCCGAAATTGCACGTCAGGTGAAAGAGCAGTTGATCAAGCACAATATCGGACAGCGGATATTTGGACATTATGTGTTGGGACTGTCGCAAGGGTCTGTGAGCGAGATACTAGCCCGGCCAAAGCCATGGAATAAGCTGACTGTGAGAGGCAAGGAGCCATTTCATAAGATGAAGCAGTTCCTCTCGGACGAGCAGAACATCTTGGCTCTTCGCAGCATCCAGGGTAGACAGAGAGGTAAGCGCTCGCCGGCCGAGGGTCTCGCCCTGTTTTCCTCTTAGTTACGAGTGTTAAAAATGGGAAGCTTCCCCGTGCGGGGCTGTTTGTGCGTTGCTGCCGGTTTCACCTGAATCAGATGTCAGGTACAGAAAGTACAGCTTTCTAACTCTGCTTCTCGGCGCTCAAGCAGGTTAGTATCTTTGCGGATGCTTTTTTTAGCCGCTGACTTGCGTTCGTCAGCAGGAGCAGGCAGCAGGGACGCTTACACCCCTCGCTTCCCAATAGCTCCGTGTCGCAGCTAAATACGGAGTGAAAAGGGCCGGGAGCTGCTAAGGGTATCGGCCCTCAGAAATGCTGGAAAATTTTTATTCGGGGGTTGTTTATCGAGACCAGACTTTTGTTGTGTCTTGTGTGACTCTTTTCCCAAAGTGTTTTGACAAAATATCATAGGTGATGCATGAGATGAGTAATTAAAAAACAATCCTAATTTAAAGCAGCTTTGCATATTTAAGGCAGTGATTTCAAGAAATAACATGCGTTTCGTTGTGATTCATCCTAAGCGAAGACTGAGATTTACATTTAGAGAAACCGAAAAGTAAGTTGTTTACAGTCAAGAAATATTGGAAAGGACAGGCAGGATTTTCCTAGATTTTGTTTAATGGAAAGCGCACACTGTTAGATTTATAATCTGTTCTTCCTTTTGATGGTTGTACTTGAGGGGATTATCTGCCCATCTTTAACCTCTTCATTTTTGGTATCTCTAGACATTTATTTATATCTGTCTAATCTCCTTTCCGAACGTAGCTGTAATCTTTATTAACAAATCAGCCAGCCTCGCTTCTCCCAAAGTAGCCAGCTCCTCCCGCGCCCGGGCGAAGGCGCGAGGGGGCGAGGACAGCTCGAGCCCTCACCTTCAGGGCCGGGCTGCGAGCTTCTCGTGTCACACAGCCCGTCATGTCAGAGACACCGTCCCCTGATTGTTTTGTTCTTACCAAACTTGTTTTTCAACAGAGAATCCAGGCCAGAACCTGAACAGACTATTTCAGGAAGTACCGAAACGAAGAAATGGGTCTGAAGGTACGTCACAGGCAGGTGTTTTTCTTTGCGGTCCATCCCTAGGAAGTGGAGTGTGCTTTAGCTGTGTGTTTCCTTAAAACTGTGCAGTTTGATTCTGGCCTGGAATCTGATAGAAAAACAGACAGTAAGTATAAAACAAACCATGGGTTAGACGAACACTTCGCTTTTTCTAATTCTGCTGCTGCTGTACTAACGTAACGCTGTTTGGATACTTTTTCCACTCCCAACCTCGCTGCGTACGCAGATAAAAAGAGATGAGTGATAGAAGTGGCTTTATAAAATCCTCAGATCTGTTGAAATGCTCTCTTCGCTATTTTTGAGATTTTGGAGGGAGGAAGTTGCACAATTACATGTAATCTGACATCAGTCGCATACTGCTTCTGGTCTAGATTTGCTTCTTTCTTCTCATGGGACTTACGTTGACGACTACACTTTAATACGCTGGTAATTAGTGTGATGCTTCAGTACAGTGTATGAAAAAGACAATAAAAGAACATCAGATCGATAAATTATCACTGAACAAGAAGTACAAACATTTTTATTCATTATAAATTAGTTGCAGAATTTTAGCAATACGAGAGGAAGAAGGAAAAACAAAAACAGGTACCCTGAAACTCTGTAGTTATTTTGACTGCAGTCAGAAATGATGTAGCTCACTTACAAATGATAATCTCTTAATGAAAAATGCAATTAAGTGCAATAGCATTCACAGTCATGGTTTTCCCTCCTTTTCTTCCCCTTAGTGGTTAAAAAAACCTAAAACCAAACCAAACAACCAAGTAATAGCTCTTAGCTGGAGAGTACTTCAAATGGTATCTGCGTTTAAATGACTGTTTCTCTTAATGTATTAACCTCTAGAAAGTTAAAAATTATTTTTACCTAGTTACTTTTTAATTCTGTTTTGGGCTGAATGTATACTCATCCTACTTTGCCTAGCAGCTGATAAAATTTTTAAGGTCATTCCTGGTCTTATGTTTTTAGCTTTCTTCCTTTCCCCTCTGGTACTTTTCCCTTCTGTTTCCTCTCCCCCTCCAAAAAAAAAAAGAAAAAAAAAAAGAAAAGGAAAAAGAAAAGACCTGTGTATGTTACCCTGGAAAAGGACTATATGACCACCTAGTTCTTCCTCTGGTGACACCCGTGCTCTCACCGTTCAGTGCAGCTAGCGGGCAGGCTTCTGCACAATGAGGATTACCTTTCATTATGTTTAAGTACCTTCTCGGTGTTGTAAATGTTGGTAAAGGTCCTGTGTAAACTGTCGTCAGGTCGTGCTGGCGGTATTTCAGTATATACTGTCTGTGTTAAAGAAAACAACCAAACAAATAAGTTTTCCCATTGTCATTAGTTTTGTTTTCCTCTTCAGGTAATATAACCACAAGGATCCGAACCACAGAGACTGGCTCTGATGAAGCCATCAAATCCATTCTCGAACAAGCCAAAAGGGAGCTGCAAGTACAGAAAACAGGTACAGTCTCATTTTGTCTCTTACTCCTCTTAGTTCAGAATTTAATTAAAACAATTACCATGAGCTTTCTGGTCAGTTAATTATATTCTTAAAACCTTGAATGTAGGTTTGAAGAGCTTTTTTTTTATTTTATTTTATTCAGTGGAGTTGTTTCTGTCTATAAGGCAGCCCAAGTTAAGGTTACCCATGTCACGGCTTGGCAGGGGCTCAGCTCAGCGCTCTGCCCGCTCCGCTCTGCCCCGCTCCTGGGAGAGCGACGCTGTGAGACTTCTAAACACCCTTTTTCCAAGCGCGGAGCCCTGCTGCCCTTACACCGCCCCAGGCCGGTGGGCACTCACGCTGCAGGGCGATCCGGCCAGTTTGCTCCTTGGAAAGGGAATGGCTCCTGCTTTCTCTTCTCTTCCGTCTAACCCAGGCCCCGGGATCACACCTGCATGGGAGAGGGAACTGAAGGGATTTGGGGGGGTGAAGGTCCCTATCTGGCCAGCGATTCCCAGTCACACAGTACCATTGTACTGTGGATGTCATGTCCTGAAACTATCATGTAGGCAAACTCAGTTCTGACTTTTACATAACTTTATTTTTGGTTACAGAATGTATTCAGTCAATGAACTGACAAATCCAAAAAGCCTTTCCTTTCCCCAAAACATCGTTAGTGTAACATCTTAGCCCGAGATAAGTTTAATTTCTCGCTGTATGCTGTCACGTAGTTAATGTTTCTGTCTGCTCCGTAGCCCTCCCAACTTTGAAGGAGTTTCCAGTACTGCTGAAGGGCTAATGCTGAAGTAGAGAGTGCTGTGTATTACTTCTGTTTTGTTTTTTAAAGTAAATATTGATTTACAGTTTGGGATAGTTGCTTTTAAATGAAAACTAAGCTAATCTCATGGCAAAATATAAAAGACTAGTTAATATACGATTTAAGTAATACGACTTTATCTAAGTAGTGGTTACATAGAGAAAAATGTGGGCTGTGTGCAGGAAACTGCAAGCACGTTGTTCAGTAGCATGTTTCATCTGAGAATCTCAGACTTCCTTTAAAATATTAATTCAGCCTCAAAACTCCCTATGAAACCAGTAGATAAAACAGGAGAGATGGTCCCACTGTCTTTTTTCCGATTTCTTAGCTCTTCATGTATTTTATAGTGTGTGACAGGACGGAACGTAGGGAGGCAAATTTGGAAATGTATTCAGATGAGGCATAAAATTTCTAGAATAATACACAGCATGTTTCAAATCTTATTTCACTCTGGGCCACTTCTTGCAGCGTATGGGTTCCCTGTTACTGTCCAGTGCTTTGCTTTCCCAGTTTGCTGTAGAGTAGCTTTCAGAGGAACTGGTTTTCAAGCACTGAGGACCTCAGTGGAGACTAACTTAAATGGAAACAGATGCCATTGCAAAAACCTCCTGGCTTTGCAGAGATAATTCTACACCCACGTTCCAATCTCTGCTCATCCCTGACTGCTGCGGCACGGCCACACGGGTCCTGGTTCACCACTGAAATACTGCGTTTAGGTCTTATCTCTTCTGAAAGCGCCCGTGGCTCCATTCTGGGGCTTCGGATAAGGCAGAGAGTGATGGCCAGGCGTCAGCCTGAGTTTTGTAGAGCTCTTAATTTCAGTGGTTGGGACCATGGAACAAGAAAACAGGAAGCAGGAGCATATTTAGCTTGTCAACTGAAATAATGAAATCTCTTACTAAAGTTCTCGTTTTGTTGTAATTTGTGTGTTATATTTTTGGAGTTAAAAGGACTCACCTTATTTATATTGTAAGAGGATATTAATAGTCTGTCCAGGTGAACGCAGCTGTGTTCAGTTTGGAGTGTGTGTTCCGATTCATTTGTGGAGATAGAGAGAAGTGAAAGGTTAAATAACTTTGTAAACAGAACTGTAAAATGTTATTGACCACTTGGGGTGGGGGAGGAAGAGGCGAAGGCTTGATTTTCAAAGGCATTTATTTGAACATTTTTACAATGGTGGAAAACATGCAAGTAGTACTAGACTTCTGCAGTTGAGTCTGTGCGTGCAAACGTCCAGCACTTTGGCAACTATAAAAATTTTCCAGTGCAGAACTTTGGAAATCTTACTTTATTTTGAAAAGTGCAAACCTTTGCTTAGCGAAAACCCTTCCCTCCCATCCAGAAATGTATTGCAGCCCTTTTTCTGCCAGGGAAATGTTTGCAGTAGCACGTGTTGAATATGAAGCATGTTCCTCTGTTGCATTTAGTCTTTTGGTTGTTTTTCATAGCTGAGCCGGCTCAGCCGCCTTCTGCGTCTAGCAGTGGCAATTCTGATGATGCTATTCGATCCATTCTGCAACAAGCCCGACGAGAAATGGAGGCACAGCAGGCTGCCCTTGAACCTGCCTTAAAAACACCACCTTTATCTCAAGCTGACATTTCTATCCTGTCCCCCAAACTAGTATCTACACCTGCAATGTCTTCGGTTTCCAGCTATTCTCCTTTGGCCATATCCCTGAAGAAACATTCATCTGTCACTGATTCCAGTATCTCTGCATTGCAGAACCTCTCTGGGCTCAAAAAGGAGCCTCAGGAGGCGCCCGTGTTAGAGCTCCACGGAGTAAGTGATTCTGCCCAGGGTATGTTGAGGCATGTTAAAAATGAGTTGGGACGTGGTGGTGTTTGGAAGGACCATTGGTGGAATACTGTGCAGCATGAGAGAAGAAATACAGCTCTTCCCGAAGATATAAAAGTTGAGGAAGCCAGTGGTGGAAAAGAAAAGGTCAGCAATCAGACTAGGCCAGATCGTAGCCAGCTCCAAGGACCATCTTCTTCAGAGTATTGGAAAGAGTGGCCAAACGCTGAATCTCCGTACTCCCAGAGTTCTGAATTGAGCATGACTGGGGCGAGTCGCAGTGAGACGCCACAGAATAGCCCCCTCCCTTCATCCCCTATCGTGTCTTTGTCAAAGCCATCCAAACCTTCAGTTCCTCCACTGACACCCGAGCAGTATGAGATTTATATGTACCAGGAAGTGGATACGATAGAGCTAACGCGGCAGGTCAAAGAAAAGCTAGCAAAGAATGGCATCTGCCAGAGGATCTTTGGGGAAAAGGTAAAGAACTGGTTCTCTCTTGTTACGCCAGTGTTGTCGGTGTGCGCTGCGCTCCTCGCGTTGGTACGGAGCCCGGTTTAACGGAGGGGGATGTGCCACGTATGTCTTACGGAAAAATGTTTTTGCTTCGTATGTTAAGCATTTCAAAAATAAGCTCGCAAAGGAAAGTATTCGTTTTCCTGGGTTTTGCGAATTGCACGGGTTTTCATACAAAGAATTGGCTTCAGCCGCTTGTAATTGGAAATGGGGCCCCCGAGTTTAGAAACACGGAAAGCTGAAGCAAACGTTATTGAGACTCAATATTTCATGCTTAATGTAATGAATTCGTGGAATATTTGGGTAATGCCATTGTCATGACTGGAGAGTCTTAAATTCGTTATAAGTGAAGATTATGGACACAAGAGCATTTTTCCATTTTTTTCAATATTTGGAAATGCGCACAAGGGTATTTAAACAAACACACAGAAAATCCCCTCCCTCTCCTTAGTCTTAAGTCAAGAATTCACAGCCATTTCTTACACCTGGCGCTCGGTATCTTAGCGTGCTTTGAGGTGTTTTTAAGCAATGTTTGATTACAGATATGCGATGCACGATAAGGCTTTCTGAAGTTCTCACGTTGTGGGCCCTAAGCGTTGAACACGTGGGATTTCGGGGGGGGGTCCCCGACCACCAGAACTCACCTCCCAGGCTGTAAGAAGTGGTGGACATCTGCTGTTCCTTCTTGCTATAAAGAATTGAATCAAGATGATAGTATAATAGGAGCTGGCATCGCGCTGTTACCTTTTCACTAAGATGTGAAATGAAAAGCCTGACCTCTTGGGGTCATTAAAGATCCCGTGGCAGCTTTCATTAAGCGTGATTTTTAACCCCTGTACCTGTGCTGAATTCCAGGCGAGTAATTGCGTTCTGCCTGTCGGAAATCCCCCCCTTTGCTGCAGTCGGCTCTATTCTTAAATATTTACTTACGTGGAGCAGCCGCTGCTACAGGTGAAAACACATCGTTATAATTCATAGCAAAAAAAAAACAACCCTCAACCAAATATAGGCCTAGTCTCAAAAGTCCCAATTATTTTTGTTTGAGAACAAAATACATGCCAATCATTTCCTGTTTTATCTGCCTGTGTGTGCCTGGACTCTGTGTTTTTCCTGTTAGAACTGATGGAACTGTTTGACACAAAATATGAAAAGCATGCAAATCTCGCGCCGTCCTTTTGCCGTTTGTGCTGCCGCTCCGTTCCTGCAGGAAAAACCCCACACTCCAGAAGGAAACCACGGCAGGAGGAAAGCATTTCCATCAATTACCCACAGATGTCATTTTGCAGTTTTACTAATTGTCCGTATAAAAGCGACGTGAGGGATACAGCAGTAAAGGAAACCGAAGTGACTTAAACTACCCCCCTTCCACATCAAATGTGTTAACGTGCCGTTCTTGGTTGCTTCACTTCAGGTATTGGGGCTGTCCCAAGGAAGTGTCAGTGACATGCTCTCCAGGCCAAAGCCATGGAGTAAATTGACCCAAAAAGGCCGAGAACCATTTATTCGTATGCAGCTCTGGTTGAATGGTGAGCTGGGACAGTGTGTCCTGCCTGCACAAGGGCAGCAACAAGGACAAGGTAATTAAAATTCCACTATGTTGTTTGAGTTGAGGAGGAGGAAATCTTTTTTTTTTTTTTCTTTTTTTTCTTTTTTTTTTTTTAAAGTTGCAGTAAGCGAGACCTGCACCCGGTGCTAGTCCAGGCGTTACTGGAAGTGGCAGCGTCCACCCTCGCAGCCCAGCCGGTCCCTAGGGGAACGCACTGGGAATGTTTATGAACGAAGCCCTCGTTTATGCGTAATTGATAAGCAGTAGTTATCAAGTTCCTAATTAGGATGATATTATCTAGGCATGAATATGATACGCAAGTCAAAAAATTTTGGCCAAAGAGCTGGAAAGTCTTGTGCGCTGTTTTCTAGGGTTGCATAGGGGATTTTTATTGTTCCTAGGAGAATATCGATTGCTTTCTCAGGAGGTGAGCTAGAAGAACTCAGCTTTAAAGGGGGAACGCTGTGTTGCAATTACGCTTTTATTGTGGCTCTCTCTTACCCTAACGCCTATTGATAGAGAAGGGCCAGACTAGAGTTTGGCCTCGGTTGTGCCCTTATAATGCCACTGACTCAAACGAGCAGCGTGCCCTTGCCCAGAGCAGCGGTTTGCTATGTGTTGAGCCTGCTTACTGTTTAGTTTGTGGTTTGGCATCTCCTTTTATTGTTCCCTGATTTTCCTCTCCTCTCTTATCTAGTCCTTCACTCTGTGACATCATTACAGGATTCCCTACAGCAGGGATGTGCAAGCTCAGGTAATCAGCTGGTTTCAATGATTTGCTCTGAAATAATTCTCTGTGCTTTTGTTACGTTTCTTTTGCTTTGATGCCGAGAGGTTTCTCGTGGTTTGTTGTACCATACAGGAGACCCTTCAATTTTTTTATTAACGCAGTTAATTCCTCGTTCTCTCCCTGTTGCTATGGCAGATGTAGGGAGTACACATATTTAGCTGCATATATTAGGTAAAGAGACTCTGTCTGATCTTAGAGATCATTGGCTCTGTAGGGTTTTTTTTACCATAGTTCAGCTTATCAACTTGACATGTGACAATGGCTGTAAAACAAGACTTTCGTTTGTAATGTGATCTGCATACTCCAGCTGCCTTACTCGCTGGCATATTTTTTTCCCACTTTCATTTGCACAAAATCTGCTTTGTTAATTTGAAGGTGGGGAAAAGACCACGTTATGTCTTTCTTTTTCAAGCTCCGTTAAATATTCCGAGCTGCCTTTTTTTTTTTTTTTNATGCAGCAAAGATGAGTGTCAAAGAGAAGTGAATTGCTAAAGGTTTTATAAGATGGCCACAGTATGGGAAGGGGGCTGGAACAGAACAGCTGTGTTCCTGCTGTTAGATACCAAACTCTACCCACACAGACTTTTTACCAATGATGTGCTTAACTGACGTAAAGCTCTCCAGTGGTTTTGTACTCTAGAAAAACACTCGTGCCCCGCTCTGTGCTGACAGCCAGTGCCCTGTGTTGGAGAATTACTGCATTTCAGGAGACGGAGAAGGATGGGTTGTGCTCTTCTTCCACCTTTCTGCCATTCTGAAACACTCTCGGGTGTTTGGGTTTTTTTTCTGGAGCTTGCTTGGTTTATTCTGAATATCCCAACCAAACTGCTTTTTCTCTCTACTGGGAAACTATTTTGCATACTAAAAGATTTTACTAGGAGGAAATCCGTCATGATATTCGGTCCACATTTTTCTGAAGAAGAACAGTTGAAAATAAATAGATAAAAGCTAAAAAAAATGCCCCTGGTAAAAACAAGCCATGAAAACAAAACCAAAATGGGAGAAATTATTTGCAATCATGGGGCTATTGTTACTTATAGCCAAGCATTTAGCGAACATGGAGATTTCCTGCGACGTTTTATACGCTGCTGTTCATTCAAAGTGTGCCATTGACTACTTTTTTGTAGCATCAGTACTACGCAAGAGTAACTGTTACGGTTATAAACGCCTAAGACAGCATGGAAAATATGAGTAATTAATTGTAGCCATTTTAAAAGGAATTTGAAATCAGAGGAGCTGGGAAAAGGCTGCATTGTTATTGCTAATCATCATATTTATGACGAACTGTAATTATAAAAGATTGAAAGACAAGCCCATGGTATTAAAATCCGACCACCTTATGGATTCCCGTGAGGATCGCTGGTAGCTGAAAGTGATTTCCTTCAGGAAGTTCAGCTTTGCTGCCGTGATATTTTGCTCCCCTCCCACACTCCCGATCTCGTTTGTCAGTTCCTGCCCTTGAGCTAATATTTTGTGAGGCGACACATTCCTATCAGCTAATAAAATCATATTATTGATGATCGCCCTCCTTCTTTCCTTAAAGCAGGCTTACAAATGAGAAAATGGGCTCGTGGCCTTTTCTGCCTCCTTTCCGAGGATTAAAAATAAGATTTTTGTACACAATGTTCTTTCTTGGTGCCTTTCTCCAGATAGAGGAATAAGGAAGGTTGTGACACCACGCAGAACAAAAGAGCAAAACCAAGTTATTTGAATGAGGAAGGGCAGTTTGGTAATTTTCTTTTATTAGCAGCTGTTCTGTAATTAAAAGCGCAGCAAACAGTTTGGAAAAGGTAATAATAATTATACATTTGTGAAAGATCCTCTACTCCAGGGCAGGAAAAAAAAAAGACGGCTCCAATTTTCTGGTCTTCTGAGACGTTTCCCAGGAAAATCAAGGCAGAACAGGTTGCATACTTGTAATCTTAAAACAGAAATTAATCAGAACAGTTTTCAAATGAGAAAAGGTCTGGAGCCTTTTCCATGTAATGTAATTGGCTTGGAACTTGTTGAATGCATGAAGGGAAAGAAGTGAAATTAAACTAATACATTCAGTGGCTCCTGAGTGCCTTGCCAAGAAGGTCTTCAGTGTACAGAGTGTCAACATGCACAGTAACGTCTCAAACTTTTATTAGCTGTGAGTATTTTCATTACCGTTTGGCACTATTCTATCAAGCTAGCAAGATTTGCTGGATTTCTGACCCAGTTAGTTACACTTCTAGATCATAAGGTTTTGATTAACACCTCATTCATGAAAATCTGTTCTTTTGTCCAGTAGTTTTCCATTGTCACACGTGGACAGATGGACCCATCAGTCTTTTGTATGTAAGAATGAATGGGATGAGCATTTTTTATATATATATATACATATATATATATATGCATTTTGAGATAGCAAAGAGAAGCCAGGCTTTGCTAGCTGTCTTTATGAATTTTCAAAAAACACAGTCTATACCAAAATTACAACCATATATATATCTATCTCTGTATTTTCTGCTTGTGACCTTTCATCAAGGCTTTGGTGATTTTGTGCAAGTTTCAGTGAACATGTTTAATACGAAAATGGTGCCTGTACCATAGGTGGTCAAAAATAGTATCACCGTGCCTTTTCTAACATTTTTTTCTGTGTATTTCTTTCCACCTAAATGCTCTAATGCCCTTGGGTAAATCTGCCTTTTTAATGATTTATGTGTCAAAAGCACGGACCAAATCACATGGAAAAAAAAAAAAAGTTGAATTAGTGTCACCCAACTGCATCAGCATTTTTTCATCATGAATTTGGCCCTTATTTAGTTGCATTACTGATGATCGGAGCTGGGTTGGGTTTGGACAGTAGCCACACGCCAGAAGAAGGTTTATGTGCTTGGATATTTTTTTAAACACTCGTACTGTATACAGCTCTTGTTAGTTTGTTTAATTGGGGGGTCTTATTTCTTTACTGAGCATCTATATGACGTTAAGACGAAGTTTCTTTTTTGGTGCTGTTGATTTCGTAGCTACTCCCAGGAAAGCTGAATTTTTATTCACTTTTGTATTTATCCTCTGTGAAGGACATATACTCTCTATATACTACATTAAAGACTTGCAAATACTCGGTGGGAAAAAGATGTGCCTTTTTGGTATGTGTTTCTGTAAGGGTCGTCTTATGACCTAATGTGGAAATCTTCATTTGCCGATACAGCTGCGGGTGATCTCAGGGGATTCTGAATTTCCCTTTTGTTTGTCTTCCTTTCTGGGTATCATCCATCATTCCTAACCTCATGCTGCTTAGCAATAGTAACACTCATGGGAGTTGAAGAAAGGATTATAGCAGCATAAAATGGGGAGCTAATTAGAGCTTGTTTCAAAATCAGAATCTAGCTTGAGATAATTGCATATTATCTGGTGATTTAAAAACCCGAGATCTACTGTATTTAGATCAACTAAAATATGCATAAAAGCTTTATTTTCAAAATAAAACATTTGTAACAACAGGGAGATTACTTCTTATCATCCCTTGGGAAAGAAAAATCTGAAAAAAAAATCAGAATGCAATCTGTGGTTTACTGTAGTCTGGTAATGTCGTAACAGGCATATTGTGGAATGATGGCAAACTCAGGTATCCACTATATTTTTATTTATGTAATATATATTCCTGTAATATTTTTCAGTACGGAAGGTGCTGAGCGGGCAGGTAGCTAACCGTGTACTGGGTAGATCTTCCCGTTTACCCGATAACAGAAGGATGCTGTCACGCTGGCTGCTCCGCGAGGAACAAAGCGGGAGAGAGTGTACCTCAGGTGTACAATTCAGGTTCGGGATTACCGCCCTCATGCACTGACGGGAAGATCTCACCAGCCACATGGTGGCAATGGAGAAGCTCCTACCCCCCCATTTCTCCACGGTTCACGGTTATTTCCTTCATCGTACTGTTTTGTTTGGGACGAGCGGAGCCGTCCGAGATGGTGCTGCAGAGCACAACTGGGGTTAGGCGGTGGGGAGCTCAATCCTTCGTACCTTGAGATCACCCGAGTGGTCAGTCCCACGGTGCTGACAGATCTTCCCAAATTTGAGCTATTTTTTATTATTGAATCAAAAAGAAGAGAGCAATGGTTTTGCAGTCATTTGCTGGCATTCCGGGTTAATAAAATTGTGTGCCATGAAATGGTTCTGGTTAAAGTGGTCTAGAAAATGGAAGAGAAGGGAGATCAGGTGGCTTTTCATAGCTGGGTAGTCGGACTGCGGTAATTCCTTGCGTAGGTAGGTTATGTTTGAGGACTGATTTTTGAGTCTTTCCATTAGGTTGAGAAGGTTGTCTCCTTTTGTGCTAGGTGCAAATGTGGTTTTAAAGTTTGGAGCTGAACAATGAAGTCAGCCAAACAGTTATGGTCATGCTGACCCTGAAGCACACTGGCACGTACTGGTGAAGTTGCCCCATTCTTTTGCGTGGCTTGAGGTGGCGGCTCCGAAGCAGTTGGCCATGGCTGTCTTGATTTCAAACCATGGGATATCAGTTGGCTTCTCATAAGGGCAGCTGTTGTAGTCTGTCTGTAGTGTGTGTGATCGTATTCTGTGCCATTTCCCTGACATTTGGACCATGAAAACCTTCCTGGCAGCCTTTCTGGTATCAATAAAGCTGGGAGGATCGCTGTCAAGGCACCTTACTGGGACCTGGGAATGCAGCGTGAAGTCAGCGTTTCAAGTTCGTTCTTAATAGACCATTGGCTATCGTTGCTAGCCATCAGCTGGGCATTTCTGCCTCTTGCCTGGCTCTGTCCTCCCCAGGCTGTCCTGCGGGGCCGTAGTCCTTTGTCTGTCAGCAATGCTTTACAAATAGTCGGTATTTGTAGGGAAATTCCTGTCCTAGTTGTATTTTCTGTCCATTGAACCACCCAGTGATTAAACGTGCAGAAGATGACTCCATCCTCATTGTGGTCACAGCTTTACTGTTATAAAAGTGCTAAAGTAAAATATATAATCACAGAGTGAACACTGGTTTCTAGGCAGATGCTCCTTGCGGCTGAATTATAATGACAAAGCACCAACACACTTTTCATATTAATACGGCAAAGAGGAGACTCATGCTGGATTCTGAAGACAAATTTCATTCACTGTGAAGTGTGGTTATGGGTTTGTAGCATTCGTTTTGGAGAAGTCACCCAGTCAAGTTGCAGCTATGGTTTATTTCTGTGGTTCATTGGGAATGTTGGTCCTTCACGTTCACTCTCCTTCCGCGTGTGTGAGAGGGTCTCCACGCAAGGAGCTCACGTGGTAGCATCTCACCAGGCACACCAGTGCCTCACTCGCAAAGTCTTCATTTTTAAAAAACAGAATTAGTTAATCAATATCTTTTTCTCAGCTGTATAAATAAAACTTTCCAGACCACTATTGCTGCTGTACTTCTCAGGTGGATTAGGAGAGTCCCAGTTGGTGTAACAGTTGCTGGAAAGTGGATGCAGATTGTGAAGATGTGTTTCCACTGTCACTTCAGCATCAATCTGAGCGTGTAACTTCCTTGCGCTCACTTCTGGCCTTGTTTAAAAGAAACCGTGGCCCTTGAATATTAGAGCTCTGTAAATTCCACTGTTCATCATTTCATTACTTATTACTTCATTTCATTAATTACCAGCATTTTCTTTTCCCTCTGCTTGTGCATTTGGAGATGAGCAGGCTCCTTTGGGGAGGGGGCCCCCGTTACCTCCCCTCCCCGCTTCCAGGCGCGGGGGGGATTCTCCTGCCAGCTGCTAACCACAGAGGAGCTGGGTGGAAAACGCCGAGCTGATACGTTAGAAAGCCGAATATAAAAATAACTGGAGCAGCACTGAAAGGCGAGCGAGGCCGTCGCAGTCGCGCTGCGGCGCGGGAAGGCCAGGCGGCTGCGGGGGGGGTCAGGAGCCAGGGTGATGGCCGGGATCTGTCCCCCGTGGGCTGGCAGCTGCAGAAGAGGTCAGAAAGGCTCCTCTCCGAAGGGAGCAGATATTTTTCCGTTGGTAATAGGAGGCTCTGGCAGCTGGCAGAAGCTCACGGTGATCTGCTGGTTGCTTGTGGGAAAAGGAGGGGGCTGCAGGTCCGGCCCCGTGGCCACATGGCTGCCACTGGTGGGCTGGAGATAGCCATGGCGCCCTCGGCCGTCCCCGGGCAACAGCCCAACCGCTGCTCAGCAAATTGCAAAATGCTCCTCCGCTGGATGAAAATTACCTTGCTTTCAATTCGAAGAACAGATAATGGGCTATTTTCCTCCCAAAATACTGGAGAAAAGGTGTGCTGGCACCGAGCACGTGGGTTGTTATTCCCATCGTATAATGGGGAGGGAGCTCCGAGGGAGCTGTCTTCTCCACCAGGTCGCTCTGAAACAGGGAAATAAACAGCCTGTTCGACTCTGACAACGAAATCCTCTTCTCATTATAGACCTGCATATTACTTGATAGCAAATCATTCCCAAGAAGAAAAGCCAGAAAATTACTAGAAAATTAATATCTTCTAAGTTACCTTCTAGCCTGTCCTTTGCATTAGGGTGCCAGAAAAACTGATGAATTTGCCTCACCTAATTTGATGGGTATTGAAAGTTTTTAAATTTGCCAGCAGCCATCCAGAGAAACAGCCAGTGAAAGCATCCAGCCACTGTTTTAAATCTGCTAAGAAACACAACTTGCATTGAAAACAAAGCAAAGTGGATTTGAGATCAAATTTAAGTAAAAGTGGAAATAGAAAAGTATCCAATTAATAAGCCTAATGAAAGGAGAAAATAGAATGACAACAAGAAATGCAAAATAGGCCTGATAGTGCGTGTGCCATATTTGTACTTGTCAAAGATATTGCTGATAGCAACTTCAAAGATCCTCGTTTTGTTGGCAGTAATGCCCTATAGTGGGGTTGAAAAGGTTGGCTGTTCCCCAGAATAACTCGAGGACTCTTTGGTACTATTTATTGGCAAAACCTGAGCTTGACAGAATACCCCCGTGTTGCTGTCGGTGCTCGGGGTCCCTCCGATGAGCCCATCCCAGGACAGTGAGCTGCTTTGGAGGGTACCCTTGTCCTTGCCAGTCTTCTCCCCGGCTCTCCTCGCAGGTAGCCCGGCCAAACCATCCCTCTGTCACGCGGCGTGAGACGGTCCCCACCGGTGTCCTCTCCTGAGCTGTGCCCCGTTGGGGAGGTTGGGGGGTGAGCGGCGGCGCTGCCCCCCAGCTCCTCTCTGCCCGGGACTGCCGATGCGAAGGAGGCGCGAGATCAGCTGCAGCGTAACCGCCGTTGTGTTTTATGGCTGTTTCTCTCTTTTACCCCTCTGGAACTTGGGTCCTAAAAATAGTGCAAGTTTGAACTGGCAGATGTTTCATTTGTCCTTTACGAGAGGACCAAAATTAGCCTCTCATTTGGCACCTAAATAAAGCAGCTTAACTGCCTTTATGCGAACTTTGCAATTACTGTCTATTGAAGTTGCAACATTTCGCTGTGTTTGATGGGGAAGGGTATTATGTAAGCAATACCGGCACCTAAAAAGCCACCAGACCTTGAAAGAGAGAGGACGAACAAGAACGAGACCAACTGTTTTGTTTTGGGGTTTTGGTTTGGGGATTTTTTTTTTTTTTTTNTTGGAAATGCTCAGAGAGCTGTCTATTGTAAAGGTAAAAAAAAAAAATTCTAATAAAAGGACAGCAATGGTTTCTCTAATTTTCAGAGAAAAATCTGCACAGAATGCCTGAAGCTGGGTTAGCAGTGGGACTCCCCAGGGGCAACAGAAAGATGTTATAATCAATTACCACATCATAACACTGATGTATGATAATTACTGAGTGTTCCTCCTGAGATAGTGCAGCATTTGGCTGGGATGCGGCTCTTTCATGGTCCACTGCCTGATTAATATGCAAATAATAGGCTGATTGCATGATGAATGCAGAAAATGAGTTCGCTGATAACGTGAGCACCGAAGCGGGAAGATGATAAATTACTTTTACTGACTGTCCTACATTAAGTACCCTTTCTCAACAATTTTATCACAAATTAAGTAAAGCAGTATGGAGAGATTATGAGGATGTGTAAAATAATGTACCTTAATAGCTTTTATAATATTGTTGCATACAATGTAAATGTCATTTTGTTTCAGTACTTTAACCAGTACTCCTCCCGAAGAGGAGTGCGTTTCGTGCAGCAGTGTCCGGGGTCACTCTTCTTCGCCCGCTTTCTTCTGAGCCGAAGAACAACCCCCTGCGCTGCGGGTGTTAGATGGGACCTCCCTACTGGGGAAGGCGGGCGGTCGTCAGCCTGGGATCCGTCCCGTGCGTGTGAATGTCCACACATGGTGGGGGAGATACGTTTAAATGCCGTGCACGGTGCTCGTACGCACTCTGCTTCCTACTCTTGTCTGGAGCAGAGAAGAGGTTAAAATCTCGAAGGAGGATATAGAGATACCTTCACGCTCAGGCTTACGACAGAGGGGGACAACAAACAGTCATAAACATGGTAAGACCTTAAAGTCAGTCTCTAGTCACAAGGTCAGCAAGTCACCAAAGGCACCATAAACTGCAGCAGATCCTCTAAAAAGCTCTAACGCTGGTTTCCAAAAGGTATTGTGCGTACGTTTATTTTGATTATCTTAAAAATATAACTATGTGGGGTTGTGGCATCTTGATTGATTGCTTTCATGACATATTTGTTTTAATATTCAGAAAATCCTTAATAAAGCTTCTGCACACAAGCTGTTTTCATAATAAGGTTATTGAAAACATTTTCCAGCAGTTATTTCTAAATATTGACTTCTGACTAAGTTATGGAAACACAGAAAAATCTGAATATTAAATAAAGATTAGCAGAGTAGAGCAATGTCTTTTAAAGCAGCCATGATTTTGCCATTAATCACCTAATTTAAAATCTGAATTCTTTTTAGAAAGGGTTTTTTAATTGAAGGTGATACGTCAAAACATAGAAATGTCATTCAACACTCTTCAGTACAAAGACCCCACTTTTGGCTGAAGAAGCTGTGCGTGCGCAGGTGGGCGTTTGAGGAGACCCTCCCTGCATGTTTGCTGCGGTGTTTACCTCTTCCGTAGACATCCACTTTTGGCTGGTGAGACTGGGAAAGGATTTGGGGCTGTTGGCCTGACCTGAGCTTTGCTCGGATGTTCCCAAGTGTGTCTCCACATCCAGCTAAAAGAATTCTCAAGTTCTTTAAGTTTTTGTTTGGTGGGGTTTTTTTGCCACCTCCATTTGTTGTAAAATAGCACTTAAAATCTTGGCTGTGTAGAAATCTCGTGCTTCTCAGTGGGCTATTTCAAGTGTCCCTTTCTGCTTCTTATTTGGAAGTTTTATCCAGTGGTGCGGTTGTGTCGGGGGTTGGTGCGTCTGGGCCAAAGTCTGATAGATCTCAGTGCAACTTTTCCTTTTAATTGATTAACTCCAGTCATAGCTCTCTGCACAAGATCTGGACATTCTGGATGTTCACACTGCCCTCCGTAGTGACCTGTGCTCCCCATCCGAGCCCGTCCACGCCGTAGCCGACAGCCGTGTACCACAGTCCTCCCACTTCAGTAGAGGTTTGATGGTTTGAGTTTATGCAGCCTTGTCCAGCAGTTGTCCAGCTCTCTGCGACACTGCTTAGCTGTTCCTCCTCTATGAGTACCTGGATTTGCCTCCCCGCATGCGGGCGCACCGCAGTGCATATATCGCGCAGAACCGAACTTTTCCGCTGTTGAGACGTTTTGTATCGGTGGGGCACAGCACCCCTCGGAGAGCGATAAGGCACCTGCTGATGCAGGCTGTGGGCTGGAGGGATGTGTGTGAAGATTGGATATTAGGAAACATTTTTTCACTGAAAGGGTTATTAAACATTGGAAGAGGCTGCCCAGGGAGGTGGTGGATTCGCCATCCCTGGAGGTGTTTAAAAAAAGGGCAGATGTGGTACTTGGGGACATGGTTTAGAAGTGGTTTTGTCAGGGTAGGTTAATGGTTGGACTTGATGATCTTAAAGGTCCCTTCCGACCTCAGCAATTCTATGATAAGGGCTGCAGGGGTTCACCAGCCGGGGCGTTCCGTGATGCAGCAGCCAGAGAAGGAGGGCTGAGACCCCAACAGTGGCACTGGCATAGTCCACGTGGCAAAGGCTTTCGAAGAGGCAGGCACAGGGAGGGAGATCTGACCCGATCAAAGCTCGTGAACTGAGCAGGACAGTGCCCCTGCCCTGGTTCCTCGCCTCACACTACCCAGAGTGAGCAGGCGTAGGTCACACAGGAGCTAGATGTGCCTCTGCTTGGTTTTCAGGTTGGTTGGGTGGCTCTGGGCACAGGGGTTCTTCAGTTGTGTTCCGCCAGCAACATTTAACTCATAATGCTGCACTAGGACTTTCCTCGTTATGCTAACGCTGGGGCTGGCATAAGTGTCAGCCTTTTGCTAATGGGCTCGTGCTGCAAATGAGATCAGGAAAGAGATCCAGATTCCTGGTCGTAATCCCTTCCACCCGTACCGTGTTGCAGGTGTGCGGTGGGGTAGCTGTTCTTCAAATGTGGTTCACAGATTTGGTTCCCCCAAGCCCTTGGGACAGCACAGCTGTGGTTCAGCGGCAGGCAAAAAGGGAGGTGAGGGATGGAGCCAGGATAGGAGTGCCTTAAACTGATATTGATGTCTGCTCTTGGCCGTGAGAAGTTCCAGTCTTAACCCAGGTTTGGGCACAATAGTGGGATTTCCAAGACTGTCCGAGGGATTTGTGGTTGCGCATTCACTGAAAGGAGAATCGGTTGCCTGACTTCTCTAAGTGCTTTTAAATGGCCGGCTGTAAATCTCTCCTCATGAGTCTATCGCCAGCTCCCATCTTACTTGCTCTTTTCTGAACATCTGATTTCTTCAGCTCCTTCTGGTTTCTAGAATGGCTGAAAACATACTTTTTCAACCCAAGTGCAAAGCTAACATAATTATTGAAAATGCATCATAAAATTGCAGCAAAATGTTGTAATCCTGTAACTATACTCAGAAGCAGTTTTTTTCAAGTACTTTTAAGATTTTTCATCATTCAGACAGTTTTATGTGCTCCTGTCATTTAACAGGTACTCATATGCAGAATGGGGACCTTTATTTTTAGTATTGCCCCAGTAATTTCGGAGTTAAGCAAAGCTGGTTTCTTCCCCTTTCAGTAGAGACATGCATACGTCTGCACACTTTCCTAAAGGGGTTTTCCTTTGATCCCTCCCCCCATCCACGTCAAATTTCCCTCTGAGCCAAGACCCAAAATAACATTTTCCCCAAAGTTATAACATTTGTGCAACGAACAAACAAACAAAATCTCTACAGCCATAGTGGAAATCTATAATCATAACTATAGGAAGCGCTTGCAACTCTAACTGCGCATACCGACATACTTTGCCTCATTAGCTATGCACACTGTGGGGAGGTTCGTATACTCCCTACATATAACTGTGGGAGTTTATAACTGTAGGGAGGATCATATTTTCATAAGTCACATTAATTTGCAAATTGTGAATAGGCAAGGTTCACTCACTTAAAGTAAATCCACCAAAACCACTACCTGAGAGAAAGCGTTCAGCTTTCACGCGTATTTTCTTTTAATTAGTCGGAAGAGGGATGTATTGCAGTGCTGTTCCGCAAATGCTGATCAGATTTATTACGTAGTTCAGACTTGCGCTGCACCACTGTCAGCGAGGAGAGTCGCCATGCGTTGGCAAAGACAGCCACTGCTCAAGGTAAAATTAGATAGAAAGCTGGAGAAAAAAAATAAAATCTCTCTGCCTGAAATTTTCAGACCCTGGGAAGGAGAGCAACGCGGTTGTCCTGAGGATGTTGCCTTTGACCAGCTGCGTGAGCAGGTTCTGAGTCTCAGGACAGCATACCCCGGGTTTTGGTCTACAAATTGGCTGGAATGGGCATCCTGATCATCAGGGGAAAGCAGAAACTAATCCAGTCCCAGTATGAGCCACTTTGATCTCAGGCAACCTGCCAGGTCTGTTGTTGTCCATTAACTCATCTGCCCACGGAGGTAAATGCAGGCCCTGAAGTCGCAAATGCTCTTTTAAGAGGTTGCCGAGAAATCTCCTGTCCGCATTGGTCCGCTTTCATCTTCCCTCCTAATTTGCCGCACAGGAAATGAGCGGAGGACGGGATGCTTCGTTGCCTCCCCGCTCCGCTCGGCGCAGGACGTGGCGGTTCTCGCTGTTCCTCCATGAGGAACTGGGAATTTGACTAGTTTGGCACGGACCTGAAGCCTGAGCTTCGGACATGACGAGAAGCGGTGCATCAAACCAAGCGCCGGTTAACTCATGTTTGGGTTCTTGTCGGAATGTCACAGAGTACCCTGTCATTTTGTTTTAGCAACTTGTCCTTCCAAATGCGCAGTTCGCCTTATGGCATGCCAGCAGTAAAAATGTCACTTACAATAATTACTTTTTGGTGAAAATGCTTGCTGACTTCCTACCTTCAAGCTGTTTTTTACACAGTGGGGAGATAATAAGAAATGACTTTATCCTGACTGCTCAAATGAACACTAAATGGAATTTAGGTTATTATTACTGCAGATAGAGGACTGTGTATTGAAATTTAAATAGTGGATCAGATAAACTACAGAGATTTGTCTCTGAAAATTATAGTGGATCTGCTTTTTCAATCCACTTTGCTCTGAAAGTTAGGGCAGCTGTTGCCTACCTGCTGTCTTTAGAATATAATATTTTTCATAATCCTTTTAGAGGCCCCTGAATACCTTCTACGTTTTGCATGGTCTTCCTCAACTTCTCCATGTTCTGCACCTCCTTCCCCATGAGTCCTTTTGCAGCTTATTAGCTAAGTTTGTCTTAGCAACAAAGCTTGGGCAGTTTATTCTCTCCCAGCGGTTCCTGAGCTGCAAAAGTGGGGAGTGCTCTTTCTAGGCGGGCGAGCGTGCCGGGAGGAGAGGCGCGGAGCATTGAGCTCGTGGTCTATGCTTGCAAATTCTTGTTCCGATCTTTGCTCTGAGCTCTTGATTTACAAGCGGGCCTGCAGTCAGTTTGCTGCCGCAGCTGTAGGAGTTGAGGCAGGGTCGGAGCAAAAGTGGCAAACCTGCAGCTCTCAAAATGCACGCAAGGAGTTTCACCGGAGGAACCTGCCCGTGCTGGCAGACAGCAGCGTGGTGCCTCTGGGACTGGTGAAACCGTATCCGTGTCTCAACACTGCTCCGTCATCTAGATACCTCTGTTGAGGGGGATACATCTGGGAGTGGTGTCAGGTCATGTAGACGTCTGTGATTTTCCGGGGAGGTTGTCGCAGGCGTCACCTGCAAGTCTTTGCATCTGAGGTGTCCTGAGCTTCAGGAGGAGCATCCAGCGGAAGCGTGCTGTGGAGCTGAGCTCTGCCGCTGCTTTGCTATGGAGGGCTGTGTTAGATTACTGCTGTGGTCAGAAGAGTTGCTGTACATCGCAACCACAAAAATGGTCCTTCTTGACCAGTGCCCTGCAGTTTTGCAGAATATAATTAAATGACTCTGCCGAGTTCGTGCAGCTGAGCGGGTGATCCTCAGCAGTGCCCTGGTCTGCGGGAGGGGAGCCCAGTGCCGCCTGTGGTCCGTTACACCCTATAGGGATTTTGTTGGGTTACAATGGCAGGACACGATCAGACCTCATAGGGGAATGTGTCGGGCTGGTACAGTGTTGGGGGAAGTGTTTTCAGGTAATTTGCAGGCCACCGGTGGGATAAGCATAGTCCAAAATGTTCTACAGCCAGTGTTTGAGCAGCTCAGGACCCAGGATCCAGTATTGGGGACCTGACCCCAGCACGGGGGTGGGAAATGTTGTAGTTGGAGAAGAATAAGAAAAGCTAATGTTAAGTTCAGGAAAACTGCCATAACCAATGAACTGAGACTGGAACTCTGTTTTCCGACTTTCTCATGTTTTCCAAAATGCTGTCATGATAGAAGCGATGGGGAAGGTGGAGAGGATGGGTGGGACCAAAATATGACTTGGCTTCATCCATTGGGCTAAGGAATGCAAGTCCACAAAAGATTTTCTGTGTTCACGTAATTAAGGCAAGGTCAATTTGTTACAGTTCTTAACCAGTTTTGTAAAATGCTCAGACAGACCCTATATGCTAAATTGTTTGCAAATTTGTTTGGTTTCTTAACTGATAACTGCTAAGGGTGGGGAGGGGAATGGGCAAGCTGTGATGATGCTTTGGGGTTTTGCTGCAGTAAGATGGTCATTCAAGCAGCAATTTTATATTGGGAAAATAGTATTTAAAAGAAAACAGAATAATGTCTTTTTATAACGTTGACTTTGTTTTCAGTCGTTTATGTATCTTCATTTTAGATTATGCATCCCTCTCTAGTATTGTAGTAGGGAAACCCAAAACTTAAGAATTTCCTGACTTGAGAAGCAGGGCCGCGTGTTCTGCCAGGGGTGAGGTGTTCCCAAGTACGGTGCTCTGGCCTTCGCAAACTGCATCACATGTATCGGTCTTTATGAAGACGTATTTGCCTTCAAAGACCTGAATGCTCACCTTCACTGCATGGCCATAGCTCTCTCGTAGCTGTTCTCATCAACTGTGAAATTGCCAGTGTTGGTGTTTCAGTTGTCTTCATGGTTTAGCTGTGAATGGAGGCCAGTTGCACTTGCCAAATATTTCAAATTACTGGCCCATTTATGCAGACATCGCTTCCTAGTACTTCATTTGCATTTGATTATTATTTTCTATGCTGCATCTTTGAAAGTGCTTTTAAAAATTGGTTGGAAGTGCCGAACTTCCCTATACCCCAAACATGTATATTCTGAATGAATAATATAAAATTGCATGGTAGAGCCTTTACCCTTTCATGACTCAGTTATACTTACAGCTTTAGAAGATTTAGATCACTTATGTTATTTACACACATTTATGGTGTATTTGAATCTTTAATGATGTTTATCAACAGTTTCTTGATCATTTGAAATTGTCGTGTTAAACTGACGTGTCTTCATCGCATGCCTGGGACCTGATGGACACCATCTTTCCACCAAGCTAGTTTGGGGACATCCTGTTTGTTGGAGATCTTTCTCCCGTCCTCTACAAAGCAGAGGGCACGGCTCACTTCTCTGGCTGCCCGAGACTTAAAAAATTCCCAGGTTCTGTAGTGTCCTCACCGCTGATGATGCTCTTGATCACTCCAGCTCTTTACTTCTAGCACCTTATTTTTGAAGCTTTTGGGCTTTTGCTTCAGGTTTTAAACTGGATACAGGCTGTTGGAAAGCAAAATGCAACACCCCTTTGGTATAGCAAAGTTTATCTGGAATTTATTAAAGTAACTTCTTCAATAAATGGTGGCTGTGGGGTTTGCAGGGTGGGCATGATGGGATACCCACAGCCTACTGGAATGCAGTTTCACACTCACATTGACAAAATGATCTCTTCCTCACTACAAACAAACGTGTGAGCACTCGGTGAGCATCACTTACGCACTTGTAAGAAATTGGATCGCTACTAATTTAGTGCTATTCTTCAGTGAAGTCTGGGGTTAAAAAAGCAGAATGCATTTTAAAGAAATAAGCTTTCAATGTATTATTTCCATTGGAAGTGTTCAATTGCTACTTTTGAAATCTTAATATGTATTTTTTCAGATGTCCTGAATTTGTTTCTTTGTCCTGTGAGGAACTTTAAAGAAATGAATACAGACAAATTATTTCATAAAACATGGGAAATGGCTGTGGATTGACAGTTAAATCTGTAATAGTGAATACATTCAATTTTCCCCTTTGTTCTGTCGGCAGTCACTTGTACTCTAAATGTCTATTTAATTTTTTAAGTAGATTAACGGGAAATGTTTGCATTATTTGATTATTGAACTGACTTTTCCAAATAATGGATATTTTCCTCAAAGATTTAGGTGATTTTGAAAATGTTTTTCCATAAGGGAAAAATGCTAAAAATGAATGGGGAACATATTTTGAGTTATTTGTAGTATATGCACATAATGCCTCATCTGAAATCACTATACACTGCCTTTCGTTGGGGGAAAAAAAAAGCAGTTTGTCATCTGTACTGCCTTCCAAAATTAGATTCAGATAATCCTACCTTTTTGAGTAAATAAGCAGCAGATTGGTCTTAAAAATGAAATTCAAGTAAGCTCTTGATATGTGATATAAAAAATAAATAAGCTAATATGTGAGCAACATAGAGCATTTCAGTGATAGATGATAATATAGATTACCTTTGTTGTTTACATAATTAGGCTGGGCAGGGGAAGGAGAGGGAGAAAGAAGCGTTAGTAAATGCTTTTGTTTAGTCCTGTGCGGTTGTTTGGTTTTTTTCATTTTGGATTTTTTCTGCGCTCCGTGTGTGCGTGTGGCTTGCAGCGCACGGATGAGGAATTGTATAGGAAATTTGCAGCTGCTCTAGTTATTCAGGAAGATTTGTATAAGCTGGCACAAGGGACAAAATTAGAGGGAACTTGAACGAGTGCCGTGCAGTTTATTAGCTAGGCAGCCATAATTTTGACCTTGCTGTGGGTTAAAGGACACAGACCTGAGAAGAAATCTGTTTATCATGTAGGGAATTCATGCCATCCCTGACAGTGTACAGTGAACAAGATGGATGATCTGCCAAATTGGTCCCTCGCATGGGTGAATCAGGGCAAATTTACAGTACAATTCCTTTGCAGCTCCTGATACAAAAATAACATTTGCTGGGTTTTATATTCAGTTGTATGATGACCTGGGGTGAACAGAGAAAAGAAATAAGATTTGTAGGATCCCTGTTACCTTAAAGATTTATACACACCCTGCTTTCCTTTTATGTCTGCCTCTTTTGCATCTCACATAAAGCGGGAAGGAAACAGTCCAGTTGCTTGGTTTGAGAGACCAACTTTATCTAAGTGTGTCAGGGAACCTCTCCTAAATGCAGCATCGTGAAAGCTTCTGTTACCTTGAACACCACAATTCCACCACGCACCCTGCTTCATCTGAACCCTGCTCTTACTTAGGTGGTATTTCCCTTTAGTATTTGGGATATGTTTCTGTGCTACACGTTCTGTAATGATTTGACAGTATTCTGGATAACAAACAAACAGACTTGAAAACCAGTGAAATTTGCTGTTGGCCATCGCCGTGGTAGTGACAGGACCTGATGCCGCAGAGTGAAGCGCTGTCAGAGTTGCAGTGCTCAGGAAAACACAGTTCTGTTAGAGGGACGAAGTTTGTGATGTAGACCGGCCTCATCCTTGTACAACTGAGGGCGTTGTAAGCTTCCTCCAGAGATCTTGAGACAAATCCACTGATGTATGAATCTGAGATCCATGCGATTAACCGTGTCAAGCGATGAGATGCGAAACAGCAAGGAGGTGGAAGCGGTCCCACAAAAATGGGAAAGAACTCTGCTCTTTATCTTTTGAAGGGAACTGTTCTTCCAAACCACATGGTCTACGTTTTGTTGCTTTAAAAAATGTTTAGACTGTACCGCTAGATGTCTGCATTTTCTGCATAAGCTCGTTGGTACATTCCGTTAGAGATAAATGTGAATTTATTAGGGGAAAACAACATTTTGTACAGAACCTATTGTTGTTGGCAAATTAACAGAGTCAGAAAGCTTTCTTTTAAACAAAGTGTCACAATAACAGATTTGGGTGTCTCCTGCTCCACTAGCTATCTTTATGTTGGATTCTCAAACACGTTAATTAATGTAACATAATTGGAAACTGTGTTTTAATCTTGTTAAGTTATTTCTGGGCAAAGAGAAGTGCAAGAATGTGATGCGAGTGATAAGAAACAAAATGAAATCAATAACACGCTCGAGATATAAACTTGTATCAGTTGTAGAAAATCCCTCATTGACACTACAGAATAGTGGCTGAGTGAGTTTCCTACAAGTCACAGAAGGAGGCTTAAACCAGTCTATAATGGTAGATTTAAAAGCATCCTTATACAAAATTGTTGCGAGAAGCAAAACTATGAGATTTCCTGACCAAGGAAATTTCTTAAAAACTTACAGACTGTTGCACTTCATTTTTTCCTGATTTTTATTTGTATTTGTACATCTTGTCTTTATAAGAAAGCAGAGATGACTCCAGATAAAATTAGAAAATATTTCTGTTTTTAAAAAGAGGCTTTTCAGTAACCGAGTTATAACAAGTAGCATTTTGCATACTTAGGCATTTCTTTAAGTAGGTAGAATATAAATGAGAAGGAAAGTTAAATATCCTGCAATCAAAACATTACAATTATGCTAAAGTGGGGGCTTTTTTCTTTTTTTAATTGCAGAAAGCACTCCAAAGACTTCTGCCAGTTGCAGTCCTGCTCCTGAATCTCCCATGAGTTCCAGTGAATCAGTGAAAAGCCTGACGGAACTGGTACAGCAACCCTGTCCTGCTATAGAGACAAGTAAGGATGGCAAATCCCAAGAATCTAGCGAGCCGTCTGCTTCTGAATCCCAATCCACAACACCTTTGCCACTGTCGGGCCACTCGGCACTCAGCATTCAAGAACTCGTTGCTATGTCCCCTGAGCTGGATACGTATGGCATTACAAAGAGGGTCAAAGAAGTGCTAACGGACAACAACCTTGGTAAATTGCTTTATTCTCATGTCTTGACTGAAATAAAAGTGTTCATACTTTTCTTTTTGAGCTATATTTCAGTAGACATTTACAAGAGTACTTGGGTTTGATTCTGGCCTAGGATTTAATCTGTTAAAAAGATTGTTTGTTGGTTTGGTTTTTTTTAAACCAGTAGGAAAAAACCTTTCAGATGGTCACACTCTACTTAAAATGTCATCATACCCTTGCTCTTCTTCAGCTCCACTCCTGGCTCACCAGCCAGATACTGCTCCCACCTCCCTCAATACAGTCCAGCAGGCTGTCAAGAAGACCAAAACCCCAAATCCAGTGAGATCTCTCCTTGAGAAGTGCTGTTTTCCCCATGCGTACAGAGTCAAGGCCCCAGCATTTTAGGCATAGGTGAAGCAGAGTCCAGCAGGATTGGAGAGGGAGGCACACCACAAGCAAAAGCATAGCGTACCTGTAGAGCTAGGAGGGGGAATTCAGACTCAGCTGAGGTTTAGAAGAGCCTGGAGATAAGTGTATGGGGCCATTCGGTTATTTTGCTGAGAGATGTGCAAAGCTAAGGCTGCTTTTGCTTACAGATGAGTCTTTGGGTGTCGAATTAAGTGTAATGTTGACATGGCTATATATTTGGAATAGTCAAAGGGAATAACCTGGTCTGAGTACGGGAAATCCACGCTTAATACTGCCACTATGCCTCTAAATCACTCAGTCATTCTTCGTAGGAGTTTAACGCTTGCTTCCCTCACACGGCATTAGGAAACCTTTAGGAGTCCTTTGAAGTCTCTAGCGGGAAGGCAGTAGGGCTGCCCCGGTGTTACCTGCACACGCTTCTGGGGCTTAGCATGGGATTCATCTCGCCTGCATTTAGATGTTCAGAACAGATGTCTGAGGTGGTTGGGATGAATCACTCTCCAGAAGTACCACTTTCTCTCCATTCACTGCAGATAGGACCAAAAAGATAAGTTTAGATTTAGACTGCTGATGGTACTTAAGTGAGGAGAATTCCATCCATATCATCTGAACATTATGACCATATAAGTAAAAACCCCTTTATTTTAGTACATAAGGAAGCCTTTTTTTGGCTAGACACAGAATAACATGTTATTATGTTAGATTATTTTTTTTAAAGGGGAGAGATACTGGGATGGGGGAGATTGCAAGTTCTTATTTAACATAATCTGGGAAGAAAAGAAAATGGTCTCGATCGTGGCCGTACCCTGCATGAGATTGTGTTCCACTGAACCCAGCAGAATGACTTGCTCGTGCACATTGGCATGAGCAGGTTGTGGTTGCTCGTTCAGTGAAGATAGTGTAGAGCTAAAGCCCCAAGTCACAGTAGGGGTTTGCAGGTTCAGGCCCCTAGTTTTTGGGCAAAATACTGTTGAGTGCTGTACCTGCTCTGGGGTTCCAGAGAGGTTTGAAAAAGTATTTTTGTTTACATTTGTTTTGATGCCATTTTTACTTAGTCTTTTTTATTTCCCATGATTTTTGTTTTCCTACAGTGTGGCTGACAAGCCTAAAAAGCAGCAGAAGAGCCAGGAAATGTGCCCCAAACTCTGCATTAGGTGTGGAACCAGTTTCAATGTCTCTTTTTGCGCCCTCAGTGTGCTAGTGCACCAGATTGACTCGGTGCACAGGTTTCTCTGTCTTAGGCCACAGGGCCTTGTGAACCAGTTAGGCAACTGGTGGTGGCTCAGTTGTACCAATATCATCAGCCAGTAAAGACCACGGTTGTGCAAAACCATTCCAGATGTGTTTGGCGGGTCTCTCCTCCCATGCCTTTTAGCATTCGTTCAACCGTCACCGTTTTAGCAGACGATGCTGGCAGCATTAACACTGGGCTGTTGCTAATATTCCTGGTCCCGAATGTCGTAGTATTATCGGTGATTCCCTGTTGGGCAACATATAACTTAAATACAGAGGGAGGCAAATGCAGTGAGCTATGGGAAGATTGCAGTGGTGGGGATTTTGCAGCAAGCGCCAGGACTAACCATGAAACCAGCATAATTTACAGAAAGTTTTGTCTATGAAGAGCTACATCAGTGGGAACAGGTGTGAAGGGTATTAGGGAAAAAGATGGGGAGAATTAGCAGGAGTATTAGGAAACCTGTGCTTAAAAATATTCCAGTTATTAATAGCTCTCTGATGAAGATGGAGTGCGATACACCTTCTACCTCCTGAGAATGATTTCTAACACATTCCCCGTTAGCCTGGGAGTCTTTCAGGTGTTTTATCCTGTCCTGCCACACCCTGGGGTAAAATAAATGACACAAACATCTTCAGCTTTGTCCTTAACACCTAGAGAACATAATGTTACCTCCTTCCACATTTGCATTTTTAATTTTTAGGCTGTTGTTTGAAGTTCATTTCCTTCGGCAGCGTTGTTAGTACCTGCTCTGGGCTGCTTGTTTCTGACCTTCTTGCTGATTTGTGCCGGTATTCCCATTTGTGTGGCCACACAATAAACCGGACCAGCTGGGCTGAGTCAAAAATGTCCATTTTATTCTTGGTGGGTTGGTTTGACTCAGTTCAGTTCCCTGCTCCGATTCACTGTGCAGCCACATGGGCGGTTGCAGTGGCCGCACTGGCACTGCACAGCAGCTGTTGGAGCTCTCGCGGCCGCTGGAAGAAGGGCTCATCGCACTGCAGCTCGAGCACAGCCTGGGGTTAGAAACTGGGGAAAACGTTAAAGGAAAGCTATTTACAAAGGCAAATTAAAAGATCTTTAAAGTAGCTGTCTTATCTTGCAAGTAGCTGGCAGGTTTAAAGGTAAATGGATAAGGCCTTACTGATGTTTTTAAATACAAAGGCAAACAGGGAGTAGGTTAACTCTGCGATACGCATGATCTAAAATTGGCTCTGAATTACTTCTTTTGTGTGATTTTCCTGATATTGAGCATAGTTGAAAATCACTTATTACTTAGGAACTTCAGTGAATTCTGAATTTAGGTTTCTGTTCAGTCTGTAAGAACCATTTTCAGGGTTAGTTTTAGAGCTTATTAGCAGACACTGCCATGTTTGCACTGTCCTCATTTCCCCTTTCTGCTTTTCATTATCTTGGCTTCTTCCTCCAAAATCTTTGCAGGCCCACCTGCCCCATGCATCTGAATGGGACATTCTGCAGCTGCTAAGCGGTCCCACATTCCCTCCTCTTCCCATGCAGGCGAAAAAAAGGGCCAGGCCAAAGGTTTTGGGCTGTTTTTAAAGAGGAGGAAGAGATTCATGGAATTAAGCACCCAGGAGGGGTTTATGGAGTAGATATTTTCCACAACCTGTTTGTGACAGGATCAGATGAGGCTGCGTAGGCAAGAGCTGATGGTGCTTTTGCAAGTGCGGGCATGTCCTGCAGAGCTGTAGGAGCACAAGCCCCCACGCATCTGCGTTGTCCCTTAGGGATCCGTTTGTTGCCACTGGCTAAGGCTGCTGGCATTGCTGGGAAGTGAAGGAAAAGCGTTCTGCTTTGCGCTAGTGAGGGCATTCAAAAGCTACGGATCAGACACGAGACCCTGAGGCCTGAACTCGGTCTGTATGGAAGGATCTTTGGGTTACCTTGAAAATACATGATAGCTGCGCTTCTATCAGAAATCACCGGCGATGACTCAGAGGACTTCAGGCTCTGTCTCGTAACAAAAGCTGTTGCATATCAGGGCAGTTTAGCTTGGGAGGAACACTGAAGTGAAGAGTTTTAGAAAACCAGCTGTATGGTTGGGTTTGAGCTGCACAATCATTTTCCACAGTTCTTGCTAAGCTGGATCTTAACCATGTAAAACTAGTGTTACGCACGTACGAATGCTGTACGTGCAAAAGCATATGCGGTTTTTACCCTGCTAGATGATAGCATTTGGAAAGAGAACTAAAATTAAGCATTCTTAACTAGAAGTACAGTAGAGGCTGTAAAAAAACCTAGAAAAGCTGTTGTATTGTAAAATGTGATTATCTGCAGTTGGTAAAACACAGTTAGAACACCACAGATATTACAACACAGAAAATATGCACACGTGTCTGCGAGGACACTTACATGACCGTTGCAGAATGGGGGGTTGCACTGGTCTTGGTTCATTGATTGCTTGAAATGTTTGGATCGCCCTGTTAGAGCAAAGCTGTTGCGCTGCCCTCCTGCGTAAGAGCTAAGTAGCCTCGCTGCTGTCACTAGTTGCCTGCTTAGCTAAAAGTTCAGTTTATTTTTATTCTCATTGATTTTATTTTTTGCACACCGTTTCACTGTAAGGTCCCGGTCCCCCAAGGTGTTGAGCTCCCCTCTCTGCCACAGTCAGATCATAAGGATTAAACTAAAGCTGAAAATTTACACTTTTTGGGGGAGGGGGAGAGCTTTTTTTCTTCTAAATGTTTCTTTTGGGTTTTCAAGCAATTCTAAAGTAAGAATAATTGACTAATGATCTCGTAGACATGTTCTGTCTTTTTAGTTAGCCTTGTCTCTTAGCTGAATGAATTCATGCGATTTTCAATTTCGTATTAGGTCAGCGTTTGTTTGGGGAGACAATCCTAGGGCTAACACAAGGCTCTGTCTCAGACCTTCTGGCTCGCCCGAAGCCCTGGCACAAGCTGAGTTTGAAGGGACGGGAACCCTTTGTCCGCATGCAGCTGTGGCTGAACGATCCCAACAACGTGGAGAAGCTGATGGATATGAAACGAATGGAGAAAAAAGGTAACTTGTAGCAGACTGCTGACTCATGTTTTCCGTTATTTCAGAGATGACCGTGTCTTTTAGAATTCTCCATAAATAGTATAGAGGCAGCATTGATCCAGTATTACAAAGGTTATGCAAAAGGACTTCATGACAGCTTTTTCATAGCTTTATTTGGTGCTAGCTCAAGCAGATACTTTAAAAAAAAAAAAACCAAACAAAACCAAACAAAAAACAACCCCAAACCCTGAATGTTCACCAGCTGTTGTGAAATCATGGCTATATTCTCCTATAGATTAATTACTGAGGCCCTGGTGTATCACTGATAACTTGCCTTACCAAATGAGAAATGTGAGTTTGGGAGCTGGCTTTGGGTTATTAGTTAATAGTGCTGCAGCTGGTCACAGATGTTGGGCTGGAAGAACTGTGCATTGATTCCTGAGAGAGCTTCTTGCCAGTCCTGCACTGATGGTCGCTGGGAGGAAAGAAAAATGCGGTCTTTATAAAAGGGTATTTGAGAATAATTAAATCTGTAGCCTTTATAGAGATGGGGGAAGGTCATTGTGTTAATACATGCTCACATAAAATGACTACGTCATGAGTATGTACCTGTGAGAGACCTAAGTTGTTATTGGGTATCTTAGTAGGGAGTATATCCTGAAAATTTATCCTGAAAATTTATCCTACTGTCTAAATTCCTTACTAAAATACAGCGGTTACTCAGAGGCCTGTTTTTAGTACGTTCGTGTGATTTTACGAGAGAGACTCATAGGCTGCCATTATGAGCAGTTAACTAATTAATGATATATACATCTCTCAAGCTATCCCTTAATGATATTAGTACAGACAGCATTAATTGTGTGCACTGAAAGCGCTGCTGTTGACTGATGTCCTGAAAGCATTAACACATTTGATCAAGAACTTTGTGATTATATTAAAAATTGCAGTGAGGGAGCTTCTGGGAAAATTCGAGTCTTGCATGCTTTTAAGAAGAAATTCAAATCCTTGTCATAGTAACCAGTATAATATAATGCAGTGCAGTATCTTATCGCAAATTGTGTGTGATCTTCCACGGGGAGTAAAATCCACTTGGGTTTCCCACTTACAACTGTAAACCAAAGGGAGCCATGATGGTTTTTGCTGTATTAGAAATATGGCAGAAATAAAATTGTCAACTAGCTGGATTTTTATAGCCTCAAAGAGAATATCGCCCATAATGCAGAAAAATAAAATAAAAATAATTTAAAAGTAGTACTGACAATATCCTTTCAAAACTATTTTCTAAACTGGATTCTTATCAAATACTGTGCAATACATATGCTGTATAGATGGCACCTGAATAGAGATAAGGCTATAAATCATTTGCGACTATGCACTGAGCTCCTGAACTGTGTAAGGGCTGTCCTCATAGCAGAGCACTCTAAAGTGAATTCAACCCTGTATTTTCTGCAGAATCCTTTCATGCAGGTAAGAATCCTGCGATTTAACCTTTTAAATTGCTCTAGAGCCACATTAAGAATTTAACTTTCCCTTCAGCTAATGTCAGTTAAAGAACAATGCAACTGTGTCTGCTACCAGTGAAACATTATTATCAATTATTTCTCTGCCACATTTTATTAAGGGAGTAAATTAATAATTATGATAAAGGTGAGCTGCATATATCTTTTTTTCTGTTCCGCCAGTCTGAAGTTTGTGCTATAAATGTCCATTTTAAGAGGTTCTGAAAATTTGCAATGTACATTAAGTAACCTCTTTGGAGGAAGCCGGGGGTTATCGCTCACTAGGCTGAGACACTCTGCACCACCTTTCCTGCCTCGGACAAGTTCATTCCTCTTTTTTATAACCTCCCCCTGTGTGTGCTGCTGGTAACGTAACACTCCTCACTGAACAGTACTGAAGCCTGCTGTCAGGAGAAAATTTAATTCCCTTTATTTCCCTATTATTTCGCTTTTTAATAATCTTGTTCAATACCGCATAAGATAAAAATTATATTAAAAGGGGCTCTGTTTTACCTCAGTGGGCAGCCGCTAGTTCTGCAGTGGTGTCTGCTGCGTCTACAGCTGAGCACGTGCTGGGGAGTCTTCCCAGAGGGACACGGTGCTGCTGGGCTGGCAACAGCAGGGGAAAGAAAGGTAGTAAAACTCAGGGGATAGAGCTGGCCTTGACGAGTTGGTCTCTGACCCAGATCCAGAGCTTTGCCCAAATGTAAATTCATTTGGGATGGGTTTTTTTTTCATAGGTCTCCAGAGAAGTGGAGAGGGATCACAGGCAAAAATCAAACTGCTCCAAAAATCAAGTGGCTTTGCGCCTTGGATTCCAGTTTGAGCCTTTCTGTCACTGCAAATGTGCTGAATGATCTCCTTATGTTGTCTACACACAGCACAGATGTTTAAAATAAGAATTAAAAAGGAAAAGGTCACCTAAAGTTTCCAGAGAGCACCATTAAAGCCTAAAGCTTAGGTGCTAGTTCGGCACATGGCGAAGTGCCAGGATTGTGCCTTTGACCCAATGGAAATTTGTTCTGATAGTATATTATCCTCCAGAAAAACAATTGGTTATGACAGAACAGTGGGACATGCCTTTTATTTTTCTGTTAAGGAAATCTGTGTATTTATATAATTTGTTCCATTCACACGAAGGGCACCCACATAAGCAATTGCAACTTTTGTGATCCCAGTGTGAGGTTACAAAAGCAGAGGTAGGCATAGGGCATGAAATTTTTCCCAAGCTGTCACAGCTCCGTGCTGTCCTTAGGAGTCTAAAGATGGGAGCTCTGACCTGCCAGAAATGCCATCGTTTGGAGAGCGGAGAAAGCAGAGATTCAGAGCGTCCTGATGCATGGGTGTCTCATGTTAACTCACTCGCCTGCCCAAATTCCAGAAGCTCCAGTTAGAGATAGCCTAAACACCTTTTACATCTTCCATGCGAGGCTCTGTTTTGTCTCATGGCCTCCTTTAAGCTGCTGCACGTTGCTGAAGTGATAGGTGCTGTCTTTCGGCCCTCTTGGTTGTGCTATCAAAGGAGACAAGGGAACCGTTTATAGAGTTTCCATGTCAATGCAAGTTTGAAATAACACCTAGGAGTCTTTGAGATTAAAGACCTTATATAAACGTGAGATTATATTGCTGGAATGATTAATTCCATGGTTGAAGGTTGTAACGGTTGCTTGAAGGCTGCAAAAATAAGGCCAATAGGTCACCTTGAAATAATGCATTTATCTGGGGTTGCTTTGCAGTTCTGCATCTGGTTGCAACAATTTAAATAGGTGATTTTTTTAATGAATTTTATTTAAATAAAAAAAAAACCACCTTTGCTTTTTATGGTTATTTCAAACTCATGCAGGACTGTATCATGGCAGAGTGATGGATCACGAGCAACTCACATTCTGTTCCATATCAGTGATCTTACACAGTAGGCAATCCACAGGTAATCTGTCATATTCAGGAAAAACAAAATGAGGGCCATGCAGATACCCTCAAAGGTTACAGAGTATGTTCAAAATTCACTTTGACGATAGTGAGACACAATGTAAAAAGGTCCCACTGGCTGTACCACCATGTAGAGGACAGGATGCTGAAACCCGCTGGAGACTGAAAACCTAGTCAGTCCAGAAAAGGTTGGCTTCTGTGAGAAGGGCTTTGAACATTTCAGTTTATTTGATTGCATCGAATTGTTATTCTTTGGGCGCTCTCAGCCTAAAGACAGAGCTGTGGGGAGAGAGACATTTATTTTTCAAAGAATTTGGTTGCTCACCAGTGTGACGTGCCCCACATTGGTCCCTGGCTCTGATCGGAGCTCCTGGCTGTTGGAGATTTAGTGCCTGCTAGATTGATGTCAGGCTGGCGTAATCTGGAACTTAATAGCCAGGGTTATCAAATTGCAGCTCTTGAATACCTAAACTCTTAAATATCTAGAAGGTATTTAACAGGCCATTAAATATTTTATTGACAAGATTCATCTATATTTGCTGTTTTCAGCCCCCTCATTAGCAATGCTTGTGCATGATACTGCCAGGTGCAGTAAATCCCACCTCTCTTTGCCCGGTGTAAATCAATCAAGTCAGTGACAGCGTTTGCTGGGGCTCTTTCCTTGCAGAATTTGCCAGGATAATTCAGTCCCCGTTGGGGAGGAGAGTCAGCGGTGGTATCGCAGGCTTCTGCCATCAGCCTCACCGAGCTCCGTCAGTGCAGCAAGAGCTTTCTTAAAAGTATATGCATTTCCAAAAGAGCCTTGCGTAGGGGAGGAGGATGCTGTGGGCTGTTTCTCTTTCATAACTTGTCACTGCTATAGCGAAGGTCTGTAGGAAAAAGCACCAAACGCCTGACGGATTATTCAGCCCATCGCTGGGATCTCCGGGCTCCGGGCGCCATCGTGTGTTGGAGACGTGGCTGCCGCTGCCTTCAGCTTCCACAGTCATATTTTTAATTCAGAGAGCTTAAGTGTTACAGAGACCTTAGTGTACACCTTAAGTGTTTAACAACCAAAACCACTTAAGTTGAAATGAAGTGCAACTGTCCTAATCAGGTGCTTATGTGGAAGTTCTCCACTCTTGAAAGAGTGAATTTGAAATAAGTCGTGTTAAGTGAACCCTGTTATTCATGTCCCGTATTCACTGAAAAAGCAGAAAACTCTGGCAGGTTTCTAGTCGATTTACCCTCTTTTCTTTCCATCCTTTCTTCTTTTTGTGCCTCTTGCATCCTCCCCACATTTGCTTTCCTCTGATCTCTGATGATGCCCCTTCCTTTCTGTTCTCTCCAAACAGCCCCTCCATGCATCTGCAGCCTGTCATCTTCGCATTTATTCCACAGCTCGTATATTCATTGATTTTGCATTTGTATTCAGCTGGGGCTGATCTGATGCGCTTCTCTTTCAGCCTACATGAAACGGCGACACAGCTCTGTTAGCGACAGTCAGTCTTGTGAGTCCTCATCCGCTGGAATAGACTACAGCCAGGGAGCCAGCCCGCAGCCGCAGCACCAGCTGAAGAAGCCCCGGGTGGTGCTGGCACCAGAAGAGAAGGAAGCTCTGAAACGAGCCTACCAGCAAAAGCCATACCCATCACCAAAAACCATTGAGGAACTCGCTACGCAGCTCAACTTGAAAACCAGCACCGTGATCAACTGGTTCCACAATTACAGGTATGAGATCTCGCGGGAGCCCTACTCATAAAGGATTGGGTTTATTTGCTTTGGCAGGGTGCTGCTCTGCTCCAGCAGACTGTGTCTGCTTCCGCCAGCATTGAGCGGTTGTACAAAATGAACAGTTTCGACAGCAGGGAGGTTCTAACTAACAGTAATGCTAATGCTCCAGACTAATTTTAAGTCATCCCTGAGGAACAGCAATATTCACATATTGATGTAAGTAGGGCTTTTAAGAAAGTCTCGCTTTTGGGGTGGGCGTGGATTTAGAGATGTCCACTATTGAATATTTATAAATCCCATTGCAGTAGGCAAGACTGGTCTTTCTTACTTGCGTATGCACACTCACACAGACATATACTCGCACATTTATACACACATATAGGTGTGTGTTGTGTATGTTATGCCTGGGTCAGTTGGTGGGGGGTGCTTGGAAGTGCCCTCTACTGGATGGCAGCAGAATTGCGCTGCTTTCATCGTATAATTTTCCTGCATAAGAGCAAAAAGAGGTCTTTCTTTTAGGTCTTGAGTCACTGAGCTCTGAAAATAGGCACAGCGTGTGCTGTGTTTCTGGGAAGCTCTGCAGTCATGAAGGACAGAGAAATGATAACCCTGAAGTCAGATGTGGCCACAGATTTATTTCATTGGTATGATCAAATCATCGAGTCCCACTGAAATGAAATAAGATGTTGGTCTGTTTAGTTCCTTTCTCATATTAGAAGGAACTTTCTCCACATTTGAACCATTGAAGTAGGTTTTTGCCTAGAGACACTGATAAAAAGAAACAATGCTGGAATGGCATATAAGAATTAGAAGGATTTGAATAAACATCAACTGTGCTTGGGATTGGGAATCTTAATTAGTGCAGCAGACTTTTCTCCAAGAAATTTGTGTTAATGAATATTGAACAGGTACAGTTAAGATACCAGAATTAGTATTGTTCTGCTCCTTCACTCGGAGCCAGTAATGTTCCTTAATTAGTCCAGATTGCTAAACTTGTTTGTTTTTAGAAACTGCTAACATTTAAAGGGTATTTTCACTTTGGCCCTTCTCAGCTTTTAACAGGCGAGTTGCTGAAGCAGAAGCAGCACAGTTTAATAAGATATCTCAGAAATATTATGCACAATAGCTAAATACTGTTTATAGTAAACAATATAAAATTTAAAAACTATAACTAACGAGTAATCGTATTTACACTGAATTTCATTGACTTGAATTCGCTACAGATGCAGCCTCTTTCACTGCTCAGAGTTCTCCAAATGCGGGCCTCTCTTCCAATTCCCACTTCCAGGCAATTATACACAAGTTGGAGGAATGCCTATGAAAATATGTTCCCTTCGGCCTGACAGCAAAATGTGCTGTTCTCACTTACGCAGATGAGTGCGGGAGCACTGGTGGCATGTGTCATCTTCCTCATTATCATGAGATCTCCTGTTTAGGCGTGCTGCGAGAAAGTGTGACAAGTCATGATTGATCAGCGTGTTTAGCCACACCGAGCTATACATTCATGTAGACTAGGTGCTGACAGTTGTATACAAAATAAAAAATGTATAAACAAGGTGCTATAGGCTAGTGGGTAGCACAAACCTCATGGCACTGAGTGATCTGGACCTGCTCCCCGATGTGCTGCTGAGTCTCCAGGTCTTTAAAGAGATGTTTCAAGCCTGTTTGGAGCCCTGGGTGCTCTGGGCGGTTGCCACCACTGAAAAATCGAAACACGTGCCCGTTCTTTTCCTCTGTACAATAATTTTCTTAGCTTTCATGCATGAAGTACTCTTAAATCATTTGCAGGACATCGCAGAAGAGGTACAAGTTACACGTTCTGCTAGGGGAACAGGGTCTGACTGTTCTGCAGCTCACATATTATAAGAAATGGGTCATCTTTCCCCTCTTCATCTTCTCCAGGCCGCATTTAACTTTGTCTCTTTTATACTCTCCCTCAGCCATTTCTTTTCCAAACTGAAGAGTCTTCATACAAAAGCAGTTCCACATCTCAGACCATCTAGTTGTTCTTTAATAAAAATTTTTCTTTAAAGTAACTTCAGGTAAGGCAGGGTACAGATTTGGACAAGTTTGTCTTCCTGTCTCTTGGGAATCCTGTTGCAGTGATGCTTTTCCTTTGGGATTCAGCCCAAACCTCACTTTCTAAAGGTGGTTGCTACAGCAGAATCTACCTTTATATCCACCAGATGGAAAGTCAGCACTGGCATTTATTTTCTGCAGCAAAAGAAACTGGAAAAAAAAAAAAAATCCTCAGCAGGCAAAGAAATAATTCACTTGAGAATATAAATAGGTATAAAGGATTTTGACATGTCTGCAAACTTCTCCAAATCTATGGCTTTGCATCCATACCAATAACATAGCTGTCAGGACATAAAAATACACTTTACTTTGCATTAGTGAAGCACATAGAGGACACAGAGGGTTTGAGGCTCTATTGTCTTAAGAATGGTACAAAAGAGTAGGAGGCAGGGATTTCTATCCCACTTCACATGTGGGAACTGGCACATAAACTCATCAAGGTCACAGAGATGATACTACAGAAGCATCAGGAATTAAACCAAACTTTCTTGAATTGTAATCTAGCGCTCTTGGATCCTGAATTTCATTGCTCTTACACTGGGCGTACTTTTCAATGAACTCTAATGTTATGCTTGTTTAGATGTTGTGTGAAGGCTTGTACAGGGAACTTCAACGTATACCGCAGGAGATCTCTGATATTTTGAGTTACACTGATTAATGCCAACAGGATGTGTTGATGTCGAGGCCAACACCTTCCACTGAGAGGAACGCTCTCTGGAATTTCCTAGCTGCTGTCACCAATTCTTCTTCACCATAGGGATTTAATTACTGTGTTAATCAGGAGACAGACTAGATTCCAGAAGCAATATATTGGGTGTGAATTCCAGGGATTTCCACAGACATCGAACCTGTATTCTGTAGGGCTGTGGTCAGATACTCGGTGAGCATGTCATCATTCAGTATCTTGCTGGAGCTGAGGTATTTCAAATGCCACGCAGGCACAAAGCTCTTACCCGTTTCCTCTCCTGACCTGGGGAACGTTACAGAAGCAGCATGTTCTGGATCAATGTCCATGCAGGGACATTATAGGCATAAAAAGAGCCTGAGAATCGATGTTGCAGGATGCATGCAATTAATAGTAATAGAAAATTAATGTTAGTACCTGTGGTCTTCTGTTAGGTGAATAATATTCTCCTAGGGAAAATTACAGACCCCCTAAATCCTTCAAAAGTGTAGAGTCAGCAAATACTGATGAAATACTCTATTGCATTTCAAGTAAGTCAATAATATCATTAGCTTCAAAAGCAGTATTCAGATGGCGTTCTGCATTTATCCTAATTTTTTTTTCCATTGTGTGCTGTCTCCCGTAGCACATTTGGGGAAAAATTAAAAATTCGTACAGCCATCAGCATGGGGACAGCATTTCACTTGTGGTTTGCAAGACCCTTAGCAGTTGTCCCTGGCTAGAACCAAAAGCATTATCTTCGCTCTGAAAGATAAAGTTTTGCTAAACTCTCCCTGTGTCTGTAGTCCCTGACCACAGGTCACTGAGGCTCCCTCTCGGTTGCAAATTAGGGCCTGAATGGTGGTCATAACTGGTCCTACTGACAGAGCAGTACAGAGAAACAGTTAACCTAGACCCTGAGAGTTTTTCGTAAACTCTTCTGTACTTGTGAGGATATTTGGAGCTGCTGAACAGAGAAGGAAGAGGGAGGAAGGACCAAGTTAAATGGCAAAGGTAGTGTGTTTGGGGTATTATTGCACGCTTCAAGTACTAGGAAGCACAAGGTGGCACACCAGGCAATTTTAACCACACACAGAGTGCGTTAATTCCCTTGAAATGCACTGCTTGCCTTGTCACTGTTCCTGTTCTGAAATCGATTTTTTAAATAAAAAATGAGGCTGAAGTCAGACTAGTTCATTGACTGACAACCTGTCAAAAGGCTGTGCTTCCCCAGAGCGGTTTCAGAACAACAGACTTTGTTTCATCTGCCTTTCTCCTTGGTGTCCAGGAGAACACCAAGGGAAGGGGGTTGTCCAGATTTTTTTCCTGGTTTGTTTTTTGTTTAGGCAAATTGTGGCTCATCTCTAGTAGAAATCTGAGTTGTTTTGTATTTACAAGCCGTTTTATTCTGGATCTGCTAGAAATGTATGCATATTTTTAACACCATCCCTTTTCTGGCCCAGTGTATTGTAAAGTTTCACCTTCCTGATGTCAAACTTTCAGTGGGGATGGGAGGCTGCAGAGCCTTTCATCTCTGTCTCTTAAATTGTGTCCAGTGCTGTAAAACTTGAGCGTACATTTATTATTTCCTTAATTTAAACTTGCAAAAAAGGGGAAGTGATCTGTCATTGGCTTTCACCAATGATTATCTGCGTGAGGCTAATATTTTTGCATTACTCCATAAGGCCTGCTGTGGTTACTAGAAGGGGCAGTCATCAACGTCAGATTTACAATAAATACGCAAAATCCTGATTGAAGTCAGAGGGCTCAGTCTCAACCCTGAGCACTGCAGAAGTTACCAGAAATGGCTTATCTGCTCAAAACCCCGTCTGCGGCTGCCTGCCCCCCGCCAGGCCGTGGAGGGGCCCCGGGGCGGTCGGGGCTCTGCAGCCCCCCATCCCCTCTAGCACGGCAGGCTGGGCAACGGGGAAGATGAAATTAAGAGCATCTTGACAATATTTCATGTTCTTCCAAACGCCTTTTCAGTCAGTCCTTTGGCTTTGAGGGGGTGAGGGTGTGACCCGGCTCGGTGGGGCTGTCCCGTAGCCCAGACAAAATGGCGTCTTACGACAGGGCTGTGGCAGAGCCGGGGGGTGCTGCGAGCGACCCCGCAGACTCACCATCCCTCTGCCTTGTCTCCTAGGTCTCGCATCCGCCGGGAGCTGTTCATCGAGGAGATCCAAGCCGGGAGCCAGAGCCAGGCTGGGTCGAGCGACTCTCCTTCCGCCAGAAGCAGCAGGGCCGCTCACAGCTCCGAGGGGGACAGCTGCGACGGCGTGGACGCAGAAGGCCCACCTGAAGGAAAGCCGAGTGGCCCGGAGGCGGATGAGTACAGCAATGCAACCACAAAGTCTCAGGGAGGGCCAGCGGAGTCGGCTTTCGAAGCGGGGGAAGAGGCACTGCAAGGCGCCAGGTCTTCGGAGAAAGCGGAGCCGTTCCAGGCGGAGAGCCTGGAGGACACCGACGACGAGGGCAGGCTCAGAGCACCGCGCCAGAGCTCTCCGCCGGCATCGCAGCGCCCGGGAGAAGCTCTGGAGACACTGCCAAACTCTGCCACGGAAGGGGATGCCTCTACCTCAGCTGCCTCCACCTCAGTCCTTACAGGGGAGAGCTCCTACAAGTCAAAAGAAAGTTCAGAGAAAATCTCCAGTGTGCCAAGTACGAGCTCGACGCCGGCCGCAGGCTCGCAGAAAGCCAACTCTCTCCAGAGCTTGTTCGGCTTCTCCGAGGCGGCGAGCTCCAGGAACACGCGAGACAGCTCCTTGAGGAAAAAGAAAGCGGCGAACTTGAACAACATCATCCACCGCTTGGAGAAGGCCGCGAGTCGGGAAGAGGCCGTCGAGTGGGAGTTTTGAGATTAAACTCGCCCAACTCTGGAGAGCTGGGAAGTGAAACTGGACCTCTACTGGTTTTATTGTGTTGCGCACTTAACCGCCCTGCGGGCCACAGGGCAAAAACGCCATAGGCCAAGGTGCATATAGAAAACAAAAAGGAGCGTTAAGCCCAATTTATGTTTGTGTTTTCGAGGAAGAAAACTGAAATGTGTAGTCAAGCTTTTTTGTACCCTGAAGTGTTTTTATTATTGCCCTAAGTGATTTCCACAGTTTCTGGAATAACTCATACAGCTTTGCCTTGTGCCCTCCTCTTTGGTGTGGGCTTTAAAAAAAGAAAAACAGAAAAAAAAGAAAAAAAAAATCAAACCCACGTATTAAAAGGGGGCTTTTTATCTGCCATCTAATGGCTACAGAGCGATAATACACTATTATCTTCTTAAACCAGGAAAAAAGGGGAGATTTTTCAAAAAAAAAAGAAAAAAAAAAGAAAGTTTTTTGTAGCTGTTCAGTTGCCACTAAGAGATTGCACAGTCAACCGACTCTAAACACACTAGTTTGGATTCCTACATATTTTCAAGAAAGGAAAAGAATCTTGTTGTTTGAAACTTTGAATTAAAAAAAAAAAACACATTTACTCCACATATTTTTTAACAAAACAAAAAAAAAAGTCACATCAGGAAAATATCTTAATTTGTGGTAGCTGACTTAGTGTTTTCTTGTAAGTGAAATAGAATATTGACACGTAGTGCACATTGTTTCATAGCTTTAACTGATTCTGGTCTTTTGCAGACCAGAATTTGTTTAATACACTCCATTTTAGGCCAAATCAGGACAAAAAAAAAAAATCTGAATCTAGGTATTTTATAATCTGCTTTTTAACCTCTAACCACAGAGCACGCTGATCAGACCTCATATCTAGGAGGTTTAGGAGACAACTTAGAAACAGCATGTACTTGATCATTTCACTTGGTTCGTAGTGTACAGAATTTCCTTTCAGTAAAGACAGATCGCTCAAAAAATGTTGGCCAGTAACATTTCAGCCTGCTACTTTGGGGACGTATTCTGTAACCCGAAATATTCAGCTCACCTGGAATCGATGAAAGCGTAGTTCACGTGTACGATTGCTGTCACACACCACTAAGAGGGGACTGGAGCTGCCTCAGATAGAGAACTTTTCCTGCTGTTGGTGGCCATTTACTGACTCTCTTCCCACCACAAGCACTGATTTTAAATACGTTTTAGTTGTGGGAAGCTTGTTTTTGCGTGGATAAAGAGTACATGGCAATGACCAGACGGGCTCTTACCGGGACGGAAATAGCCCAAACTCCAAACCAAAACGTTCATGCTCTCGAGTCCCAGTCTAGACCATTCTGCCCTGCAGAAATACAGCCTTTTTCCATTATTTTATGCACAGGTTAGGGCTGATCAAAGTACAAATCAAATTCTAACTTGTCTCTAACTCCTCCTGTTGTCTATATGTATATGCGTGAGCATAGAGGTGTGTGGAAGGATGTGTGTGCGTGAGTGTGTGCGTGCAATTTTATACGTCTGTGTATTTTCTTACGTACTTGTGCACACATAGAGTGCATTACTGCCACCTTTTTTCAATAAGCTGTTTTATCAGTTATGGCTTCTACAAGTTTGCTAATTTAGACTCCTTTATTGCCATATCTTTAAAACTAACAATAGATGATTTCGGAATATATATATATATAAAAATATATATATATATAATTTTTTTTTGCTTCTGTATAGGTGCTGTATTTTATTATCTGATTGTTAGGAAGGGATGAAAGGGGGCAAATATTCTTTAGAGGGATAGACTGCCGGCAGTATTGGGTATAATTTACAAGATGTAGTTGTCATACTGTATATTATTGATTGAAGACTTTTTGACCGTATTGTGTATCATTGAACTTTTGTCTTAGGTCAGCATCTTTTTGATGACACTTTAATGGTGCATTCATTACTTCTTAAGTTTAATTAATATTACTTTTCTGATTTTGGGGGAGGGAGGGATGGGGAGAGGAGTTCCGACTTTAAAGGTATGTTCCCAATATTACACCTCAGTGTGCTTGTATTAATTCATTAGTAGGATTTTTGACTGTAAGATGTGAAACCACATTTCTTGCATGATGTTTTAGAACTTATGTATTTCATTTACAGTCTCTTACCGTGCAACAGCAGCACTTAGCGCAAGTTTTCACAAATTAAGAATCAGTACACTAAAATCAATCCTTTTCATGATTAAGAAAAGAAGGCTCTAGGAGGCTGAAAGGCAGGGATTCGTTTCCTATTTTTACTGCTAGCTGTTTCAGGATACCTCCTTGGGTAATTGGGGACTTGTGATGCAAAACTAAAATTGAGAAACAGAGAGAGCAACTGCCCCTTTCTGTTACGAGCTGAGGAGACAATTTGTAATAACAGACACCAGTACGTGACAGCACGTGCTGGAAGCGGTTACGGCTTCTTATCTGGAGTGCAGTTAGTCTGTGGGAACGGCCAGCGAGGGAAATAACGTGGTGAAGCAAAGTGTTACCTCTCTGTATCTGTACAATGTCCTGGTTTGACTTACAAAGCACAGCTCCATCGATAAATGCACGTCCTGGTAAAAATACACATACCTTAATACAAGTCATAACAAGATGCGTCTTTAGCCAAGAAGCAAAACTTCTGACTAGAAGATGCAGATATTTTCTTATGTTCTTTAATTTTGTTTTTTCTTTGTTGTTGTTTGTTTCAGGTTGGGTTTTTTTATTAATTCTAGGCAATACACTTGCCAGTCTGTTTCTACTGTCCTTGTCTGCTGATTTGAGATCCAGGTGCTTGATGCAGTCAAGTGGTTACTCTCGGCTTTCTCGGTAGTGAGGGGTTTTTTCTGTTTGACGAATTTTTTTAAATTAATATTCCCCAAACTGTTCTTGTGCCTGTGTCTATATGATTGCATTCCATGATGCTTACTGAGAGCTCTTGCTGCATTACACGACAGCAGAACTGTATTCACAGGTTGAACGCGAATGCAGCACTTAAGGTCAATCTCTCTTCTTAATAAGCAATACGTAAGTGCCTTGAAACTTAGATCTTCTTTTTTTCCTGTTTATTTTTGTTTTGCTTTTCAGATTTCCACTAGTTCTTTAGGATTCCTTAGCATCTGCCCAGTTTTTAATGCTGTAATGATTTTTAAAAAGCATATCTGTAGCTTGCCCTAGAGGAAATCTTTCTTTTTATAACACTAACTGTTAATTCTAAGCTCCATTATTACATTTGAGTCATGTAATTTTGCTGGATAAAGACAGCATTCATAAGTCAGAAGTCACTCCATCCTGCCAAGGGTTGTCATTGGTATCTATTATAAAATTAATCAAATAAAATGCTGTCAGTATTTCCTATATTTTTGGCACTTTATTAATGGCTTAGCTCCTTTTGTTGTTTCATATTGAATGATCTGCGTTGAATGTGGATTAGCCTGCTGAGATGCTGTTGGAGTGACCCAGGCCGTCCTGCCAGGAGTCACTTTGGGTTCTTTGGTCGACCACCTTATTTAAGGGCACGGGCAGACAAACCCCCTCAGATCGAGCTCAGAGATGTTAAGTGATGTTCCCAGCTGTTTGTTCCCGGTTTTTAGCCAAGGTCACAGCTGCTTTTCTGTTTCAGTGGAAAGTAAAACAGATTAGCTTGAACTGCTGCTGAGATTCTCTTGTTGGAGATGAGTTACCTACTGGCTTTCCAAACTGGCAGAGACCTCCCCAGTTTAGAGTCTGAACTTCAGCAACACTGAAAGATTTTTGGCTATATTTCTGATCAAGTGCGGCATTTGGAAGTAACGTTTTTAGGAAAATGTGTATCGGAATAACTTTTTTTACTTAATTCAAAGAAAAGGATAAAAAGTTGTAGGAGAAACGCCAAAGAGTAGCACGGTGGCTTTTTACCCTCTTGGGTCCCTGATGACACGGGAAGGGAAAAGGCATTATTCAGGCGCGTGTGACGTGGGGCTCATCTCACGGGGCTGTCGTTTTGTAGAGCGCGGTGCGTGGCAACAGAGCCCGCACTGACGGCATTTCTTTTCCCGATGGATAAAAGCACGGGCAGTTTTCAGAAAATCTGTAATGCCGGAGTCTGTTTTTCCCTGAGGTTCGTTACGAGCGTTTTTATTTTCTCTTTCTGTTTCCAGTTCCATGCTCTTACTAAGGCTGTGGATGAAGGGCCCAGGCTATTTTAACAGAAATACCTTTATACTGCAGTTAGGATTGTCGATTTTTCTCTCTGGATGGTTAGGGAAGGAAAAAAGTGTAGCACTTTGTTTGCTAAAAGCGAGGGAAGAGTATCTCTTGGCAGAGGGGTCATACAATGGGGTTGTCGATACGCTTCCATTTTTGAAGATACGGATTTCAGACAACAGAATTGCACATGTTTATTGACAGAAATGCTTTTAATTACAATTGCTGTTGATGCCATAAAATGTTACCATTTTATTTATTTATCTGTAAAATGCCTATAAATAGAGCCACACTTCAAAGGAGCCTGTATCAGTGCACTCTGCCCGTATCATGAATTAGTGAGTCCTTTAGTAATAAACTCCTTGCTGTGATAGGAAAGATCTATCTTACAGTTAAAACGAAACAAATGTATGTGCCTTTCTCATTAGGTGAAAGATCTTTGCATTATTTTTATGTAACTTGTTCGTATGGGAATGGTGTAGAGAAGGGGGTTCATGAACGCGACAGAATTCTATGCAATATTTTCTGATCCAATTACTTAAAAGTTGCTATTTTTCGGTCCTTTAATGGGAGAAATAGTAAGTTAGAGAAGTGCATCATTCCAGTGGTAATTCAAACTACAAAGCTGATAAATTAACATAAAATAGGATTGAGGGAAATCTGACAAAATAATATAATGAAATAATGGAAAATGCAAACAGTGATTGCAGTCCCCACTAGCACAGCTGCCATCATAAGTCCGTCATTTTCCATCTTAAAATTATTAATTTCAAGTATTCTTAAAACTTATATGAAATAAAAATGCTCCTGGCAAAACCAGGGCAGGTTAGAAACAGAAAAAAAAAAAAAAAACCAACGTTTTGACCATATGTAAATTATGAGAATACAGAAAAAAAGTAATTGGTTTTGGACACTTCTTTGCACTTGAATCCAAAATAGTTTATTTAAACTGAAATGTCGCAGTAATCTGGACTAGTGCCTTTAGCAAGGTTGCAAAGAGATCAGTAATCTTAGCAATTTGTTGCAAACGGAAAGTAAAGCAGTGACATTTTTAACATGCAGATGGAGGGCACCAATTTTGCTTCATTTGTGTCTCTTTCTAACGAGTGAGTTTCGTAAATTACCTCTTCTTTCCTCTTCACCCGGCGGCGTACGTATCGTAGGATAGTCGCTGGCTTAAAGCCGCTGCGCGTGGCTGAGCTGTGAGCGTTTTCTTGAAGACTATCAGAAACATAGGAGGAGAAGAAGAAAAGTTGGTTCTTAGGTGGGGGCTAATTTAACCTGATTTAACGTTCACTAAAACCAAAATCAAGCCTTTCCCGTGAGCGAGTGGCAGTTTTGGCCCTGATGAGACAAGCTGCTTATAGCCTCATATTCCTAAATTTAACTGACGCAGATAAAACAGCTGCAAAGCGGTATTCGGTTCGCTCGTATGTTGGCCTGCTGCTCTCCCCTTGCACTTTCTGTTGCCCCACTGGTTGAACATCAACATTTTCTTCCTTTGTGTTGCATATACAATCAACTTATTTTTTATAAAAAGACAGGATTTTAAAATTCTGTACAAACATAATATTTTTTTCCAGCAGTTTTAAATTTTGCCGGGTAGTTTTAAATTGCAAGGAGAATCACTGGCATGGAAAGCACAAGACCTGAATTTCTTTTCTGGCTCAACCTTCTTAGTTTGAAAAGTGACTTACCAGTCCCTGTCTCCTTCACATACGTATTTGAACTCTAAAATATAGAAATATTGTTTCACAGATTTGTTCTTTCCTCCCCAAGCTTTTTATGGGATATATTGACTATGCCATATATAAAATATAGTCAATAATGAACTTTATAGCAAGAAAAGCCCTTTATGCTATGCCTAGGGACTGATTTGTCCTACGTGACCAGATCATGTACTATACCCACCCTGTTAATATGCAAGGATAAAAAGTTTTTATGCTCTAAAGGTGAAATTTATCCTTTTGGAGAAGGTTAGCATTAGGCCTGTGCACTTAAGTTTTCAAAAAGCCTTAAAAATAGGTGTGTAAGTGGTGCCATCTCTCTCCTCAGGGATGATTTCCCCCCAGCCAAGTGGTACTGTGGCATATTTAATATCAATTATTAGTTGTAAGGTCATTTTTCAGTTGGAGAAGGTCATTCGTTGAACTTTTATTCAGGAACCTCTTCACCAGCATCCTCTGGTACAGCCAAGGAGGCGTCACACCTCCTTTTCCCAAAACCTGGGCTCTCCGTGTCCAACCCAAAGTCCTTGCCTGTCTGTGAAGTCTGCGTTCCTACAACTGTTTTGTGAATGGAAAAAAAAAAAAACCTGATGTGATTCCTGGGCTCGATTTTCATGGCTATTCCTAAACATGTTCTGGCACTAAAGTGCCTTCAAAGGTAATGCCTCCTTTTAAAAAAATTAATACGATTATTGAATTTTTCCCTGTCCTGTTCTATAAAGGACAACTGCTGCCGTTTTTCATGCCTGCTTTACTCACAGCGATGTTAGCAGATTTTTGCCACAGTTCTGTAGATTTCTTATTATTAAAGCTGTTGTTTTCATAGTATCATTTCAGTTGCTTTATATTTTGAAACAGCCAAGTGCAGAGAACGACTGAATTCTTAACCAGAACGAAATAGTGCAGGAAACAGTACAGCAAAAGTGAGATGCCTAAAGTCCCCGTGACGTCGTGTCTTTGACTTTTTGGTTGAATTTTAGAGATATTTGTACTACGTAGTACAATCTTCGTCCAAAGATCCTTGGAAATGGAGAGGCGTGCCAGGAATTTCCCGCTGTTACGGTGACATACCTGCTTTCTGCATAGTTACTGTGTAATTCTGCGGTAATGTTCATAACAGCACAATCTCTCTATTGATAACAAGAATAACAGCGTTAAGTTGCGTTATCCTCTTCTGTCTATGCGGGTAATAAATGTGCGTTTTTAGGAGTTGTTAAATGTGTATATGTACATGATTCCAGTATGGAAAAGCCCCCCAGTATACGTAGTATTTGCGTGCTTGGTCTTAATGGTGCCCTAGAATTGCTACTGCCAAATTTGTGAAATCATCTGGGGTGTAGGTGAGTGAGGGCTTAAAACCAATATGTATTTTAATGCGTAGAGGATGCCGTTTTCCCACTTGTCAGATAAGTTCCCTGTTGTAAAGAGGGGATTGGCCGTCTGAGAGATCGGCTTGTTCGAGATGCGCGGGTTTAGCTAATGAGGAGGGGGAAGATCGTGTTCAGAATACATAAAAATAATTCCAAGGGTCTGAGATGTGCAAAAGCCAAGTAACTTGAAAGGAAGGGGCAGACCTCGTGTGCAGCGTCCCGTAACAGTTGGTCTGTAGGTTTTGCGTGGGTACCGCCTGCAGAAGTTAGCGTGCCAGATACCTGCACCTCTGAAATGGACTCTCCCGTATCTCTGTGCAGCGGGAAGGTGAACAGTAAAGACGTATTTCAAACGATTGCAAAAACAGCCCATCAGTAAATTAAGCCGAGTATCAAATTAAAGCAGGCAGCTCGTTCTTGCTCTCTCCAACCTGAAAATTCGAGTATTCTTAGGAAGAAAATAGAAATTCTGTGTTAGGCAGTTCCTCTTAGAAGGTGAGCGCCTGTGTTTTCAAGAGAAGAAATAAAACTTGGCACTTGACTTGCTCTGAAGTGCAATCTTATCTCCAAGTAACTAGACACAATATTTTCTGCAATCAGTCTTTCAATCAGACTTCTCTGGCTTTTGTTAGCTTGCATTAGACCCTTAGTGCTATTTTGATGTATTATTTATATGTGGGTAAATTATTACTAGCTTTAAAAGTGTTTCCAAAGTACCTAGTTACCTCTGGATGCTGGTGCAGGCTATACAGGGAGTACTTCAGCATCTAGTTCGTAAAGGAGGTGTGCGGGGAATAAGCAAGGTCACATCTGCCTCGTACTTTTCTTTTCCTTGATCAGGGCTTCCATTTCCTTCTCGCCTCCTCTGGAGAGATGGAGATCACACATCTATTTTTTTTTTTTTCTGCGGGGGAAAGATTTTAGTTTAGCTTGAAATTATTTTCTTTTCATTCAATAGGCATGTCGTCGAAATCCCGTATGTTACTGCATTTCCCGTTCAGTTTTTAGGTTTTGCTACTTTCCTAAAATTTACTATTTAGCAAACTTACTTGGAAAGCTATGTGCCTTATTTCCTAATCTCTTCACGGAGAATAATCTAAAGCACAGTGATCTAGATTGCAGCATTCACAGCCGCTTTTCATTTGGGATGAAGGGGGGGGGGAAGCAAACACCGGTGGAGGAGCGTTTCAGTGGCCCGACACGAGTTGCCCCATTGCTAACGAGCACTTCAGGCACTGTGCGGCAAATCTTTGTGCAATAGAAATTCTCGTTCTGCGTTTGGAGGTTCGTGTCCCGGCTGCCAAACGCAGGCGAGCGCGAGCTCTAGTTTAAGAGAATTCAGGTTCCTGGGAAGGAAAAAAAAAAAAATATCTCCCTCTGGGTTGGCTCCAGCAGCACGGTGGGGTCTCGGGTTAGAAAGTCCACCGGCACCCACCGGCGTTCACGCTCGTAAGGCTCCGTCTCACCCGGCGTACTCGTAGGTCTGTCAGCATTCAAGAAACACTCGTGGACTTCAGCCGTCGCTAACTGCGGCCGTGTCCCTCTGTGCCATTAGTAATACACGCTGTCTTCGTTTCCGTGCCCAGAGCCGCGCTGTCTCTGCGTGCCGAGGCACTGTACAGTCATTCCAGTCTTAATTGGGTTTTGTAAAGAACAGGCTTTCACCCACCGCCATCCTCAGCCCTTACCAGCGCTTCTGTGTTATTTTTCAAGCTTGCTCTCTCTACGGCATCATAAGGTGAAATATGTAAAGGTGGTTTGTAATCAGGAAAACAATCTAGTGTTTCCTATTTATGAGATTAATTTTCTTTTTTTGAGGTTTGTTTTTGTTTGATAGAAACACAACAGGAGTATACATATCCCCTAAACGGACGTTGGAGAAAGTTTGGGCTATCCCAGCGATGGAGCGGGGTGGTGGCGGCTCCTCATAGTATCCATATCATTGTGCCCCTGTTGTGTTTTCTAGAGCAATCATTTTTTTTTTAAAAAAAAAAAAAGTATTTTATCTAAATGCCTAATAAATAATATTATTTAAATAGTTTTTAAAATAATTTAGGACTGAGAATAAGAAGCCTCAGTTGTGAGAGAAGAGACTTAAAATATACAGAGAGAGAAAGTACCCTTAGCCTCCTAGAGCCTCTACTGAGAATTTCATGAAGATGCAGTGCCCCTTTGTCAAAGTACATTGTGATTTACTCAAGAGTGTTAATTTAAAATGAGAGACTGGTTTCCTGTGATGTTCATCTTTGTTGGCATATGTTTGAATTTCTGAATTCAGAGCTGATTTTCTTCTCATTCAAAGTTGTGCAAGGAAAAAAAAAAAAAAGAGAGAGAGAGAAAAAAAAAAATCACCGTGTGCAGCAGCAACTTTTCCTGGTGTGAACTCTGGAAATACACGTTGTGAACTGATCTTTGTCACGGAGGAGTTGTTTAGTTTTCTTGCAGTGTCGAAACACGTTCAGACAGGCTGTCCCTGGCTCGGTATCGCTTCGCCAGCGAGCGAGAGAGAAGCTGCAGTAGGCCAAAACTGAAAACCGTTGCGCTAGAAATCCCCCCCCCGGCTCGGCGCAGGGGAGCGCGTGTCTGCGCGAGGGACGACGCAGAGGGCCTCCGCTCGGCGCTGAACCGGCCGGCCCCGCAGTAAAACCTTGCGGCGGGCAGAGGCGGGAGGCGCTGAGCTAGTTGCAGGGCACATCACCACTTCTGTGGATTTGGAAGCAAATTTGCACTTTGCCTTTCGAGGGTGTCCCACTAAAAACCATCAGATGAATTTCCCACGTGAGGTTCTTTCCTTCTGGCATGGTCTGAAAAAAAACAAAAAACAAAAAACCAAAACANAAAAAGTAACTCTTTGCATTTGTGCAATAACTACTTGCCATGATAATGGGCAGACCTTTGAAATGCCCCGACTACTAACACAGCACAAGATGAACTCAAACAGAAAGTGGTGTACTTTTTCCTGAGAACTTTTTTTTTTTTTTTTTTTAATAATATGCTCAGTTTTTCCCCCAGTGTTTTTTNAGGCGGGAGGCGCTGAGCTAGTTGCAGGGCACATCACCACTTCTGTGGATTTGGAAGCAAATTTGCACTTTGCCTTTCGAGGGTGTCCCACTAAAAACCATCAGATGAATTTCCCACGTGAGGTTCTTTCCTTCTGGCATGGTCTGAAAAAAAACAAAAAACAAAAAACCAAAACAAAAAAAAAGCCCTACGGTAACTATCGGATAACCTCTGCAAAACAAAAAGGTTGTTCCTGTCAGAATCCTCTATGCATTTCTGTGTTGAAAAGCATTTTCTGCCCTTCCTTTTCGGAAAGCGGGCACCGTGCGCCCCACTCGCTGGAAACGCTGCGAGAATGTCAAATGTACGAATTTGGACGTTAATTCCAAAGCANTTGTGGTGGCTTACATTTTTAGCAGTATTTTATATTTTTTCTGTAACGCACTAAGTCTTAGATGTTTTTAGAGCTTGTTTGTTATATTCACAAACACAGATTTTAAAAAAAAAAAAAAAAGATCCTCAAAAAAAACCAAATGACCAAAAAAAAAAAAAAAAGTGTCATTTTTTTTTGTACAAGTAGCTTTGAGAAGCCCACATTGTGTTGCTGTGACTCATCTTTTGTAACATTTTATTTCTTGGTATTTGTTTAAACATAAAAGTAAGAGTTTATATGGCTGGCAGTAGCAGGGCAGCGCTCCCTCCGTCAGCAGAATGGCATTGTTTCTTCTGTCTTTGTTTGGTTAGCCATATAATGTTTGTTCTCAGCACTGTACAACGGTCCCTATATGATATGGAGAAGCAATATCACTGTATGAAACTCACACGATGTATTATTATTATTATTATTCACTAGCACCCTAGGTGTGATAATTGAAGTAAATATCTTTTATACAAACACAATTACGCGTGGGCTGTCTTTATTAAGGTGAGACCTGAGTCCAAGCAGCAAACATTTACATTGGTGGTTCTGTTCCGGTGGTGTCCAGGGGAAGGACGGGGCTGGGTTTGGTGGGATCTGTGTTCGTCCAGGGGAGGAAAATTTACTTTTTCTGTACTGATTTCTAGGGGGGTGGAAGTGTTGTCAATACCTTGAAGTGTCACATTTCCAAACTATTATCCTTTTTTCCAGTGAAGTTCAAGCGTGGTGATTCCTGCTGCAGTCCGTGGGAGGTGCACACCTGGCTTCACGGACAGAAAAGATGTATTTTGGGTCTGAGACCGAAAGGGGATTGTTCTGAGCACCGTAACAATATATTAGTGAATTTTAAAAAAATCAGATTAAAGACATTGTCTGAGGTCAGAAATGCTTTAGATTAAAAAATGAAAATGTAAAAGAATTTTCTCAGATATTTGGCTCACTATTTTTACAGATACTTTTTATAAAGACAAATTCCTCTTCTAGTGCCTTTTGACATGTTCCTATAAATATGCTCAGTATCTACAGAGTCTAGAATTTGAAGTTTGGTAAGGAGCAGATGTTGTGATCCATCAGTGGAATTATATTTTAAAAACTGGTAGAATAAATCTCTGGCTGCATACTCTGGGTTTCAGGAGGAGCATGTGTGTCTGTGCTTGCCTGTGTGCTGCTGTTTTACCTGCCGTGCTCGTGTCTGATTTTTGAACTGTGAATTATAGGTTATTTTAAGGGACTTACATTTATTTACATTGTCTCCTGCATATCTTTTTCCTACCCGACTGCAAGCTTATGTGCTGTGTGCCTCCTTGTAGGCTGACCTTCCCGTTGATTAGGGGATGTTCAGCCTGGCACGAGGAGTTTTGGAGGGCCAGGCTGGAAATTTGCTGTAGTTCTGTCCCAGAAGGTCTGGCTGGCTGTCCCGGAGAGCGGGGAGTGGGGCTGGGCTTTCCCGGCGCGCTGCCTCCCTGCCAGCCCGTGCCGGGATCCATCCGGCCGGTGTCACGCTCCGGCACCGTGCTGCAGCGGAGCACTTGGCCCAAGTCAATGTTCGTGTTCGCTGTGTGTCTTTGCCATCTTTAGCCGTGATTCGTTCTGCTGGAGTGGGTGGGATCCTCTTCAAAATATATCGGAAATTCTATTTAATGCCTTCGTTTCTTTATAAATGTGTGTTTTCTGCTTTTGAGAGGTCTGTGACAGGTTATTCCACATGGTGTAAAGGTTCTAGGTTTAACACTTTTTTTTTCCCCTTACTATTTAATGACTGGTCAAAGTGTTGCTTGCTATAACTGGCGTTATCTTGTATAATTTGACCCTAATAATTTTAAGCTCAATACTAAGCATCTACACTTTTAAAGTGCTATGCCTCATGTTGGTTAATTTGTATATTTATAACCTGCATTTTTCTTTAGGTGTGCTGGTATCGGCACTGAACTGCTGAAATTACACACGTGGTCGTAAGCAAAAGATTCATTACGCTTGTGAAAGCACAGACCTGGTACAGAAGAAGCTGGAGAGGGTTCATTGTAGCTCAGAAGCGTGCGTGGAGGGTAAAACCAGACTGTCTCTCAAGCCTAAGTCTCCGAAAGTTTGTTTTTGGGAAGCTAGGGAGGCAACCAAAACCACAAAGGTGCATCTCAGAAGTTGGGAGCAGATACGGTCTTCCATGGAGATAGTTGGATCTTCCATAGTAGCTTTATTGGTAGCCCTTCAAAAGAATGTCGAAAATCTCCTTTCAGAAGGAGAAGTGTATGCTGTGTGCTCCCATAGACCCTTACTGGTCAGCACTGGGGCATACCTGTGTGTCACCACTGTTCCTGCTGGTAAATAGCTACTTCTGGAGTTGGGAGCTGTAGCAAGGGTGAGGTTTTACATGGTGTTTGCTGAGTTAATGGGAGAAGTCCTTGTTTGTTGTATCCTTAGGTGCAAGAATAGGTTAGCACCAGGTGAGCACCTCAGTGCCACAGTTACTGGCCATGGCCCCGCTCCTGCCCCGCAGTCAACCAGAGGTGGTTTGTCCTTCAGTGGGAGAGGGGGTATTTTTTTTAACATGACCTCTTGTTTCCACCAGGTGAGGAGGTACTGCGAGCGGCTGACGTGGCGCTTTTGGGCCCCACTTCTTTCCATTTCGAAATGCTATCGTTTTCTTCTAAGTATTTCTGTTTTAAGGGAAGTGGTGAAGAAATGGTGTACTTGCCAACAGAGGGCTTCAGAAAACATGATTTGATTACAGTAGAGCATTTTATTTTCTTTTTGCTCCAAGCTATGGGAAACTGATAAGAAAATTCAAACTGTTTTCTTGAACTCTTCCTAGTTACCCATGTAATTATCTTAGAACCCTTGGAAATAATCCGTTCCTCTATGAAATCTCTATCCTTGCAGGGTGAATTTATTAAGCAGTACTGTGTTTCTTTGCTGGGGGCTGTTTATTTTGGAGTGGCTGGGCCAGGAGGAAAGGGAAGGAGAAATCCTTCGAACCTTCCCTTCCTGGCAGGCCCTCAAAATGTGGAAAGAAAGAGGGAAAAGGGAGGGGAGGGAACAGAAATGTCCTGCACCGGGGGAACTGGCGGCTGGCAGCGAAACGCGGGGAGCGGGGTAGGGGGTGCCGGAGGGCGGGCGCTCGTCTGGCTGCAGTGGTGTAGCTCGTCTTGGTCTTCCCCGAGGCGGCTTTCACAGACGCGTCTAAGGGCACAGACGAAAAGGGCTCAGGGAGCTCGAAGGAGGATGCTGATGTATCGTAACGAGCGTGGCAGTTAGTTAGGGTGCAGAGGTCCGTTCCCTGTGCTCCCAACCCTTGTCGCTCGGGCAGATGAAGTCTCAAGTTTTGTCCTCGGGGTGTTGGATGCGATCTGGTTTCTACCGTCCCTATTCTTTCTGGTCTTTTCGACAGCACGTGAAAGTAAAAATGAGGAGGGTTGTTCTCGCTGCCTTTCACTGCTGCCAGCCCCAGCCCTTGCTGTCTAGGACTGCACATCTGCATACAACCCTGAAGGATGTCACAGAACATTCTTGATGTCTTCTCCTGCAGCCTCTATGTCTCTAGAGCAACCTCATCACTTCATTCTTGGAGCTTTTCCAGGACTGGTAACTGGCTAAAGACTAGGTAGATTGTGCTGGGAGTTGCAGATGGCTTTTAGAGGTGTTGTTCCTTTCTTTTCATCATCTGCTTTCTTTTTTCACCCTTTTAGAAAGCTTGCAGAAGGTCTGATCAGAGAATGATCTGGTGGCAGGTACAGAGGTGATAAACAAGGACAGCCTGAATGCTACTCATTAGCAGAGTTGCAGGCTGAGATGATTCCCAGACTAACTACAAAAGAGGCATTTTGGCTACTTGGGTGCTCTTGGAGCTGACTGACCTTTCCTCCCTCCCTGGAGATTTCTGGAGAGGCTGCTTTAAAATGTCCCAAAAGCCCAGTTCTTGTGTGACTTCTGTAGTGTTGGTGGGATCTCTGGAGCGCTTGATCTCCTATATCTTTATTCGCTCTGGGGAGATCCTTGGAAGAATATACGCCCTTCGGCTGATGGTGATTTTTCATTGCCTTCTGTGAGGTGAGGTGGACCTCAGCAGGTGGCTCAGCTGGGCTTCGGCGCTACAACCTGCTCTTCAGCCTTTACCTCTGAACGGGTTTGCACCTGAGAGGTCTCTGCTAGGTTTGAGAGTGAGGGCTCTGATGCCTTGTAGAAAAGAAATGTTCAGTCTTTGCCCGCCGCCTTGTCCTGTTTCTCAGCCTCCTGACAGCTCACAGCAATGGCAGCCCCAAGGAAAAGGCTTTGCATAAAGTCAAGACAGATTGAATGACTCCCACGCAACTCTGGACCATGCAGAAATGCTGTCCTATGCTATGGAAAGGTCATGACAGAACTAGAACCATTGAGATTTACAACACTGAAAGGCCTTTGACAACCTTCCAGTTGTGGGAAGGAATCTGGCTCAGATCTTTCTTCCTTGGCATCTTCATAGACCAAAAAGAGGACAGAGAAAATCACCTGGTTCATCCAGGACTCAATCTGCAGCGTATGGACAGTGTCCTCCTCATCCCTTCAGCTACAAAGCTTAGTCAAGTCATCTCCCTTTGATCCTCCTGGAAGGGGAGCAGGACTTTGGGCAATAACAGTACTGTCTTTTTCAGACTTCCTTAAAAGCTAAATGCCAAGTATTTCAGGAGCCTGAAATTGCGCCTTAGTTTATGTATAAACCTGGGAGCTCTGGCATCAGGTAGGACCGGAGGTAAGACTTTGTTGGCTTGAAAAGGCTCATGGGAGAGAGGTGCCGAAAAGCCTTAGCATTTGTTTCTGCATGGGGAAGGACGATTTCAACTTCTGAGTATCTGTCCACAGCAACCCGGTCATTAACCGGAGTGGCCCAACCTGGGGAAAGGTGAACGAGGTGGGAAAAATCAAAGGGCCCATGGCAGACCCCGTTTCCTGCTCCTTCCTTTGGCTCCCGCTCCTCGTCCTGGCGCGCTCAAACACCAGTGTTTGTGTTGGGTGAGTCTCCGGCTTTGTGCCTGGGTTTCCCAGCCTTCATGTCAAGGTGCTCCAAGATGTAGTTATCTTACCATCATCTCCCTTCCAGTCAATAAAATAGTCTTAAAACCTTTGAAGTAGTGGGTTTCAATGCACTTCAGTTGACTTCTGAGAGGATAGGTTTTCAAAGAAAGCTCCCAGCGTGCCACATCACTTCTCTGCTTGTTTTCTGATTTTTTTACAGTTATGTAAATCCAGGGAGGCCAGACAGTAATGGAGGGAGATTAAAAAGTTACCATGAGGCAAATCAGGGTGTGAACTTGCAGAGCATCAGCTAATTTGCAGTAACTGCCCATGCGTGTGCTCCTACCCTGCAGATCCCTTCAGCAATACCACTTACCTCTCGTTTCCTTCGGGCTCAGAGGATACACATGAGCAGTTACTCCAGTCTCGTGGATGTGTAGCAAGTTACAGCCTATCTCACCCCAAGGTGATTTATTCATCTGTCTGTATCCTCAGTAATCAAGCCACCATCTTATGGAAAGATTGCCTCTCATTTATTTATGTCTGGCCTTATAACTTCAAACTAAGTTGCTAGTATGTCTTAATTTTCTCCATCTGTGAAAACAGATGCTGTTTATTTTGGATGATTTGCCAAGGGAGTCCGATTGCTGGGGCTTGTTATAGGAGTCAAAGTTGCTGTTGCTCCGTGACAGCGCTGGGCTCGCTGTCTCGCGGGCGCTCCCGATGAGCCCCTACATCTGCTGGGCTCGGAGCTACCCGCGGACGTGCCCGCAGCTCCGGGACTTTTTTCCCCCGATCTGCACTACAAGGAGTGTAACTCGCAGCTTTGGAGGAGCGCGAGACTGACGGCGCTGTCCGCAATGAAAGAAGTGTGAGATTCATAGAAATCTTTTATTCTCAGTTTAGGACGGTTTTGTTTCCTCTCCGCGTGAGACACCTCCGTGTCTCACCACATGGCCTGTCCCCACAGACACTTTACGTGTTTTCAGAAACGCATCTCTTGGCAATGTCACCCATGGCTTTGCTCCTCAGGCAGGGGGTTGGAGGTACATTTAGACTTTCCAGGTCAATTTAGACTTCCCAGGACAGACATCTGCCTTAGAGCATCCTCTCTGAGCAGAGGCTCTTTCTAAGTACTCGTTCAGTTTTGGGCAGGACATGATGCTTTTCAAGAGCCTTACCACTATTATCCATCCTGCTGGATGACCGTCTTTTGCAAAGTGGTTGGTTCCTTGCAGAGGGCCAGATCCTCCTCCCCACTGGTGTTGGGCATTTCATCAGGCTGGGTGTTCAGTGACACGGAAAAGATTCGAAGCTTTGGTCAGTCATATAGGGTGTGCGGGAAGAGGCTGATCGTTGTCCTGAAAGGTGCTTCTCTTCAAGCTCAGGATTCCCCAGGAGGGTCTGGCTGTGGTGTTAATCATAGAGTCATGGAATGGTTTAGGTTGGGGGAACCTTGAAGATCATCTAGTCCCACCCCCCTGCCCTGGGCAGGGACACCTCCCACCAGCCCAGGTTGCTCCAAGCCCCGTCCAACCTGGCCTTGAACACCTCCAGGGATGGGGCAGCCACAGCTTCTCTGGGCAACCTGTGCCAGGGGCTCACCACCCTCAGAGTGAAAAATTACATTGTAATATCTAACCTAAATCTACCTTCTTCCAGTTTGAAGCCATTCCCCCTCATCCGATCACTACATGCCCTAGTAAAAAGTCCATCACCAGCTCTCCTGTAGTCCCTTTAGGGACTGGAAGGGGCTCTAAGGTCTCCGCTGAGCCTTCTCTTCTCCAGGCTGAACAACCCCAACTCTCCCAGCCTGTGAGGTGCGAGCCCAAGTTCAGCTGTTGGCAGCCAAAGTTCAGTGGTTGCGCTGGGGACTTGCTCGTCACTCCGTGTTTGTTGCAGGTGGTTTCTGCCAAACTCCTGGGAGCCTGTTCACAGCAACTTTTTTTAATGACCAATGTGTTATTGGCCAACCAGGTCAGATGAAAGCTCAGGGATTTAGAGTCAGTGTCATGGGGAATTTGTATTACGAAAACCCTGATCAAGAAGGAGAGTTCACCCAGCCAACGACTATCTAGGGGCTTCACAAGTGCCCCGTGCAAAACTCTGTAGTCCAACTCCCATCTGCTCTGCCACCTTCCCAAGGGCTCCCAGGGAAGCAGAAGATATTTTCCAGTACCACTGCAGCCTCAGCTGTTTGTTTTCTGTGTATCGGGCAAGGAAGGAACAACCAGACCGGCCTGTCCCCAGCAGCACCGCGCTATGGCAGCAGGCAGGGCGGGCAACTTCTGCCGGCATTCGGTTGCCCAGTTGCTGCAGTTCATCGCTGTTCTTCATAAGGCGATGGCAATGTCAGGCCCGGTTTCTCCTTTGCCTCCAAAGTCAGGGACAACGGAGTTTGAGGCTAAAGATACGTGGGGAGTTTGAGGCTAAAGATACGTGGTTTAAAATCCCAGTTTCCCCAGGGCTTCACCTTCTTTGTCCCATTCTCTTCTGCAGTACCTCTGGGTCTTCGGCAGCTTTTGAGCTATTAGCACACCAGAAGGGTCAGAGCAAAGGCTTTCCAGCGCAGCAGCTTAGAGAAGACAAAGGCAGATTTTCTTTTGCTGGATCTCAATGCCTGAGCCGACCCGTCGTCCTGGGAGAGCCGTCCCCCCGCTGCTGGAGGTGAAGGGTTGCTGGCAAAGAAGGGATGAGCTCGCGGGTGGCCACTGCCCCTTTGAAAAAAGAAAGTTATGATTAAAAAGAAAACCACACCAAAATACAACTGTGAAAAGAGACACTGAAGGGGAGATGAGAGCGAAGCTCCATGCGTTTTGGTCGCTTTCAGCGTTAGACATGGTTCCGGCCTTTTCTGTTCTCGTGGGCGGTTTGTAGAAGACTGCCTAATGCCGAGGCAGTGAGACCCAAGGGAAGGAAGGACGTGGCTTTCTTTAAAACCAGGAGATTTATTTCTTTGGGGACCCTTTTTTCTCCGAAGCAAACCGAAAAATTCAGTCCATGACTTTTTCCTCAGCAAAATAAAAAAAAGATCATTTAAGAGAGAAACTGGGGAGCTGGGATTCAGGGCTCGGACCTCCTTCAGTGGGACACCAAAGCTCAGTGTCGCGGCAGGAGGGTGGTTTTTTGGCAGGGCATGGGGGCGGCAGCAGCATCGGGCCCTTTGCAGGGTGATCAGAGCCGCCTTGTGCAGAATTGGGCCCTACAGCCCATGTTTGGCTGGTAATAGCTTCCCAATTACATTTTAATGCAATTTAAAGAGATCAGCCAATTAAATAATTAACCGTAGGGAAGAGGTTTTCTTCTTTCCAAATCTTGTTAATGCAAATATTTTGCATCAGGGCCACCCATGTTTCGGGCGCGGGCGGCGATTCCCCATTTCTTGAGAAACACTGACCTCCAGTGGGACGGTGCCTTTATGGCAACTGCTCCCGGCTCCTTCCCGAGCCTTTTTGGGGCCTGTAAAATCCAGATTTGCACGGGGAAAAAGAAAAAAAAAGAAAAAAAAAAGATAAATCCATGCGTTGTGGCTGAAGCGTGTGTCACCTCCCTGTCCCTGCGGGCAGCTCCGTCCCTTACGGATAACACAGGCGTCTCGTTTCTGACAAAAAGGGGGAAAATTTGCACCGGCGAAGCCCGTCCTTCGTGGGAAAGCAGCGTTGGCTTTCGGGCATGGCTTCGCTCGAGCCCCCCATCGCCGCGGCTCGGAGTCCAACCCTCCCGGCCAGGCTCTGCAGGGCAGCGAGCCCCGGGCAAGGACCCCCCTCACCCCGGCCCCGCGGCCCGTTTTGGGGTGCGCGGGGCGGCTCCCAGCCCGGCAGGACTGGGTGAGCGGGGACTGAGCTGCGCACAGCTTGGCACCTCTCCTCTGAAGCCTTCGGGGAGGGCAGGAGTCCCCCGCGGGCGCAGCGGTGCGCCCTCGCCTCTCCCCCAGCCCCGCTGCCTCCCCGGGCAGCCTTCGCCTTCCCTGCGCCCTGGCGGCTGATAAATGAGGGTTATTTTATTATTATTATTATTATTATTTATTATTATTTGGTTTGCCTTCCAGCCGTCTGGAATTCAGGGAAATAATTACAACGGGAATTATCAGGGAGGGACGGGAACAGCTGAGACCTGCGCTTCCCCCCGCCGGGAAATCCCGGCGCAGAGGGACGTATCCTGCATCCCTGCGGCGGGGAGGACGGCGGTGCGAAGCGCGGGGTCCGGACCTTGACCTGAGCGGGGTTTTTTTTGGCCAGGCTGAGGCCCAGATGTTGCTGGCAACAAGGGAAAAATGTGAAATGAGGAGATCTGTGCTGCGGGACAGGGCTCCCGCTTGCCGACGCTCTGTGTTTCGGGGTGGATTTGCAAACGGAGCGCGGCGCTGGTCCTGCGCCTCTCGCTGTAGCTGCGTTTTGGCCCCGCCGCGTCTCTCGGTTGCTTCACATCTGGGCCGGGGTTATGCGAGGGGAAGGAGAGGCTTTTGTTTCGCTCCTGGAGCATTCCAGCGAGCGCCTGTTGTGGTTTAGGGTGTGGGTTTTCGTCCGGGGGGCAACTGGAAAGAGGGCTCGTTTGTCGAAAATTGGCCGAGCGGGGATGCTGGGGGCCGCGCAGCCTCACCCAGTGCCTCGGGGCAGGATCGGTCCCACCTGAGCCCCTCCTGGGAGTCGTCCCCCACCCTGCTCCAACCCCCCGCGGCACCATCCTCCCCGTGCATGCCCGTCCCAGCACCCGCAGCCGGGGATGTCCTGCCCGGAGCCCAGCTCCATGTGCAGCCCAGCCCCGGGGATCAGTTGGTGGGCTCAGCTCCCCTTATCCCTCTCCAGGTCCCCCCACTCTGCCCAGCCAGGATGCTGCCAGCTACCCCTGGGGCACCAAAAATGTCTTCCTGATGCATTTGAGACAGCTGTGCCGGGGCAAAGAGCTGCCCGCCCACCTTGCTTCTGCCACTGGGATGTGGCACTGGTCCTGCCCGGGGACGGCTGCCCACCCTGGGGCATCACCACGGTGGGCTGCACCCCTGGTCCTCTTTGCCTGGAGCAGAGTAGGGATCACTGGCGGGGTCGCAGAATCCCCGAATGGTGAGGGTTGGGAGGGCCCTCTGGAGCTCCCCCAGTGCCATCCCCTGCCAGAGCAGGGGCACCTCCAGCAGGGGCACAGGACGGCGTCCAGGCGGGTTTGGAATGGCTCCAGAGTGGGAGACTCCCCCACCTCTCTGGGCAGCCTGTGCCAGTGCTCTGCCACCCGCACAGGAGAGAAGTCCCTCCTCAGGTTGAGATGGAACCTCCTATGGTCAAGTTTGTGCCCGTTCCCTCTTGTCCTGTCACTGGGCACCACTGAAAAAAGCCTGTTCCCATCCCCCTGGCACCCTCCCTTGAAGGATTGATAAATTTTGATAAGATCCCCCCTCAGCCTTCTCTTCTCCAGACTAAAAAGACCCGAGTCCTCATCCTTTCAAGGAGGGTCCCTCCTGCTGCCCCCAGAAACAGGGACAAAATGGGGTGGCTGCCTGTGAGTTGGCTTCAGTGCTTCAGGTGGGGGTTTCTCAGCTTTTTGGTGTTCCCTTGGCAAAATGTGGGGGTTTGGGCCACCCCTGGGTGACGGCCCCGGGCTCTGTTTTCCAGTGCGCTGTGCGGAGCTGCAGATCCAGCTGACGGAGGCTGTGTCCACGCTGGCTGGCCAGAAGGAGCTCATCGCCAAGCTGGAGCATGACCTCAGCACCATCCAAGCCCTGTCCACCGTGCATCGCCCAGATGCAGAGGTAACCCCAACCCACGGCTCTCGGCTCCCGGCAGCGGGCAGGGACCATTCAAAATGTCCCTGGGGGTTGACCATCACTGATGGAGGGGCCAACAGTGGGCATGGGAGTTGTTTTATCACCTCCTCTTTTTGTTTTCTTCTTATCATAGAATCATAGAATGGTTTAGGTTGGAAAGGACCTTGAAGACCTTCTTCTTCTTCTTTTTTTTTCCTTTTTCTCTTATCTCACCCAGCAGAGGGTTGCATTGTGCCCATGCAATGGAATGGCACTGGCATGGGAGGGGGTGGTAGTGGTGGCATCCAGGGACCATCCAGCCCTTCTCCTTCCCAGGGGAAGGATGGGATTTGAGGGTTGAACAACAGCCTCTCCATGTTGTCTCAGTCTTGATCCTTGCAGAGTGCCTGTGTTGGCAGCAATGCTTCCCATGAGGCTGCAAGGGCCAGGGTGGTCGCAGGACCCAGGAGGGGTTTGCTTTGACCAGGCACCTTTGGGTGGGTGGGAGACACTTAATCCCTTCTGCTTGTGCTGCCCAGGGTGCAGCTGTCCCCAGCCTGGAGAAGATACCTGAGCCCATCAAGGAGGCCACGGCGCTGTTTTACGGTGAGAGGCGGGCGCAGAGCTGGGGCCGCACGCTGAGGTGCTGATGGGCATCATCCTGGTGCCATGGGCAGGGTGGTCACCTCGCCAGGGATGGTGGCATGAGGATGCTCCTAAGCAGGCGCAGACGTGACTGCTTGGTGTGTCCTTCACTGGGGCCAGTGATGGGTTTTCCATGCTCAGCATGGTTTGATGGTCCTCTGGCTGCTCCCAGGATGGTGCAGCCTGGCTCCATGCCAAGCCGGTGAACCCAGGCTGAACCAAACACCTGATCTTTCCGCATCAAACCCCCTTCAGAGCCAACGAGCTGAATATTTCCTTTATATTGGCTCCTGCACCGAGGTCTGCTGGAGAAAATGAATCAAACAAATAACGACGCTTGGCTCCTCTGGAAGAAAACCCACTTCCTTTCCTTTTTTTCCTTTTTTTTTTTTTTCTGTTTTGTTGGTGGTGGTTTTGAAAGGTTTTGAAAACACACGAGAAGCAATATCACAGCAAAAGTCCCACCGAGCCAAACAACCTGCAGCCACCCATCCTGCGCTGTGAATAGCTCCTCTGTGCAGCCGGTTGAGTCATGGCCTCGGGGACATGTTTCTCCTTGGCCGTGGATGGCCTCCTGCTGCCGGGAAGGCAGAGCGGGGAGGGGTGGCTGCAGCTCCCCCCGGCCACCTGCAGACCCCACTCATGGTGGGCAGTCGCATGGGACACCCACAAAATGGGGCTCCCGGGCAGCGCAAGCTGGTGACGGCTGCGGTCGAGCAGCCCCTGCTTTGCTGGGGTGGCTGAGAGAGGAGAAGGTACAAAACGGGGGTGGCCGTTCTGCAAGGAGGGGAAGGGAGAGAAGAGCGAGTGGGTGGAGGGGCTGGTTGAGGCACTGGGCCTTTTCTTAGGGCTACGACTGCTGCAGAAGTTGCAGGAGAGAGTTGTGGCAGGGACCGGGAGGGTTGGGGTCATGGGAAGGTAGCCAGGCGATGCTCCAAATAATGCAATTGGCTGTCCCTAGGGAGCGAACCTGTCCATTCCCAGGATAAGTCCCAAAAAAATGAAAAAAAAAAAAGCATAAAAACGAGTCCGTGTTGTCATAGTGGTGAAAAATGAGTTTGTCTACCTGAGTGCCCCTGAGGTCCCGCGGTGTTGGGGTGGGGACCTCGAGTAATCCGCGCTTGCTTCGGGGTGGATGGTGGACATCTGCTGGGTCATCTCTCATACCAAGCCTTGTCCTCAGGTCACCCGCCGTCCCCTGGCACCTCGTTCCCCGAGGGGCAGGTGGACTCGCTCCTCTCCATCATCTCCAGCCAGAGGGAACGTTTCCGGGCCAGGAACCAGGAGCTGGAGGGGGTAGGTGGGGTGGGGAGGGCGGCCGGCGGGGCTGGGGCTGGCTGCTTTTATGGTCTGCGGGGAATTTATCATCAGCCCAACGCAGGTAGCGCTAATGCAAGCAAGAGAAAAACCTCTTCCGCTGTTAGTGGGACCAAAGCCCCCCCAACCCATCGGTGTTGCTCCAATTCAAGGACAGGTCCAAACCCCCATTGCCTTGCAGGTGTGCTTGGGGGTCTAAAAGGCACATAGGGAATGTGGTTTGGGGTAAAAACCCGATAGCTCTACAAACTGAAGTACAGCTCAAGATGACCTCTTCAAAGCCGGCAGGTTGGCTTTGCGCCTCCCGTGGGGGCCAGGTCTCACCCCAAAGCCACCAACGGCCACCTTGGCTGCCCCAGCCCTTCTTCAGCCATGGAGGGACCAGGTTCGTTAATGGTTCAGGACTGGGGGCCCTGTTCAGTGGCAGCTGGGACGATTTTAATCGGGGAGCAGTTTTAATTCAACGCCATGGGATTTTAATTACTTAAGAGGGGACTGAACCCCGGCCGGATGCACCAAATTAACCCCCCCTTCTGCCTCCCACCGGGTTAGATCCTGTCTTCCCCCAGCCCCCTCTGCTAACGGCCCCTTTTCTGCCCCCGCGCAGGAGAACCGCATGATGCAGCACACGGTGCATGCCCTGCAGAGCGAGCTGGACAACCTGAGAGCCGACAACATCAAGCTCTACGAGAAGATCAAGTTCCTCCAGAGCTACCCTGGCCGGGTGAGTGGCTGTCCGTCTGTCTGTCCTCCGGCTGGGTTCACGCGGACGGACAGACCCCCAAACGCAGACCGTTACCTGTGTGCACAGGAGCGATGGGGAAATTGCACATTACCCACATGCGCCTTGCATGAAAGTTAGAAGATGGGAGCTAATTGGGGTGGGGAAGGGTGCAGTGCTCTGCCCAGAGGAGCAGGTACCCAGGCCCTCTCCCGGGAAGGCAGTTTTTAACCATTCTGAAGGGCGTCTGATACCTTTGATGCCAGAAACTCAAATGTCCTCCCTGAAAAACCTGCTGCAAAGCCCTTTGATGCTCACCGCTGGCAGCGGGGTGCTCCAGCAGGCAAGTGGTGGATGCTCCTGCCCAACCAGGCAGCAAGCGGTTAAATTGGGGCCTCCTGCCATAAATCCCTGCAGTCAGAGCCTGAAAAATAACTCATCCTGTGGTACCTATGCTCATTCCCCACCGCCCTGAATTTCTTGTGGCCAGCAGAGAGAGCTGCTTGGCTTCCCACCCTCCTGGGCAGCCAGGACCGGTGCCCAAAAGAGCAGAAACCAGCCCCAAACCATCCCAGTAACGCCAGGAGGAGGGTGGGGAGCAGAGTCAGACCTTGCTGGAACCGGCTTTGCTCCTGCCGCCTCCCTTGGGGGTTTAATCCCTGGAAATCCCTGGGGCTTTTGCAAGCAGGTCAGGCTGGTGCCTGGGGAGCTTCCGATTGCAACCACTTCCCCGGTCGCAGCGGGGCTGCCCCGACCTCGGGCTCTCCCAATAACTGCAAAAGTGACAATAACTGGGGAAGGGACACCGGTTCGAACGCCAGCTCCTCGCCCTGCCATCCCCCCCCGAAGCTGCTGCCTCTCCGCGCTGGCTGGACTGAGTCCGCTTTATTGATGGATATTTTAATAGCGTTTGGGGATGGGAAACTCCTACAGCCGTGAAGGACCTTATTTGGTTCTTTTATTTATGTCTCGGTGACGACGCTGGGTCGGCCCCTCTGACATTTTTGCCCGTTTCTCCCGCGGAAGATCATATCCATGTTTATCTGCTGCCACAAGGCAACCCCTGAATGCCATTCACATGATCTAAAGAGCAAAAGCCTTCGACGCGGCAGCACGGGGGATTGCATAATTCACCACCTAATCGGGCATGTGACACGTTAAAAATAATCGTCGAAGATCATTCAATAAGGCCAGGCGGTAGTGAATTCCTCGCCCCTAAATCCGGGAGCTGGTCTCATCGCCGGCTTCTGCCTGCGCGCTGACCCGGGGATCGTATTGCGGCGCGTAAGGGCATATTTGCTAAAGGTCTGTTTGCAGTGGGGTTTACCCGCGGTGAAAGGCAGCCACCGGCCAGCGTGCCGGGGTGGCCGGGCAAGGACAACACGTAGTAACGGGGCCAGCAAGACCTCGGTCAATGTCAGCATCACCGCGCCGGCGGGGCAGAGCTGGAGAAGCCACGGTGCTGGGGAGGGGGGAGAGATGGATTAGCACCGGAGCCCCCGAGCAGGGATGCGCAGCCCACGGAGCTGTGAGCCAGGGCTCGCACCAGCCCGTGACCGTGCCTGGTGACAGCACGTGACGTTTCCAGGCTGGTTTTGGGTAGGAATGATGTGGAATCTGCATTTCTCGTCGCCCGTAGAGGTAGCGTTGGAGAAAGGAGGAGGAGGGATGTGCGGTTTGCGGGAGCATCCTCGGGGCTCGCTGCCGCCGTTCGTCCAGCGCCGCCTGCAAGGCTGCGCCAGGGGAGCCTCTGTCCCGGGAGGGGTTTCAAACCCAGCCTGTCTGAACCGACCTAAATCTTTCACTCCTTTCAAGGAGTTTCCTTAATTTTCCTTGCCTTTTGCCCAGCTGATAACAGCTCTATGTTTAAACAATGATTTCCTCCATCTAAACCACTGCCTCCCTCCTACCTGGCCCAGCAGCAAAGGAATTCAGGGTGGGATTTGCAGTAGCCCAGGCGGTTCCAGGTGAGCTCTCTGGGGGGACACAGGTGACTATTATTTCATGAAAAGGGCAAAAAATAAGGGGACACAGGTGGAGTCCCTACAGAAGAAAGGACTTTGTTAAATAGCTCCTGTTGTGCTGCTGCTTTTGGAAGGGGAGGGATCCCATTGGCTCTGTGGGTCAGCTCTGGGTTGTGCTGCTCCATCCTTTGGGGGTCGTTTCTTCCAAATCAGGGGGGGCTGGGGGGGGCTCTGGCCCTGTGCTGGGTGTCCAGACACTGCGTGCCCCAGGGGCGACAGGTACAGGCGGCGCCGGTGCCCGCTGGCTCTCACCCTGCCTTTGCTCCTGCAGGGCGGCAGCAGGGACGACACCGAGCAGCGCTACTCCTCCCAGTACGAAGAGCGCCTGGACCCCTTCTCCTCCTTCAGCAGGAAGGTATGAAAAGCCCCCCGCGCAGTCGGGGAGCGCGTGGTTTCACTCGGTTCTGGTTTCGCTGGCAGCAAGGTGGGCCGGGTGTGTCAAAGGGAAGAAGGAGCAGCCGGAAAATTAAACCTCTCAGGGAAATTATTTCATCGCCCGGATGAAATCCAGGGGCAGCGCTCTGAAAGCATAAAACACACTCAAACGCCATTCATTTTAAAAGATAAAAAATGCCATTGCGCCCACACCATGTCCCCTACAGCTGTGTGTATGGGGGAGTGGGAGCATCCCGGGGCACAGAGCTCCTTCCCAGGTTTGCAAACCCTACATCATCCCTTTGAGCCTCAAAATGAGCTTCTTGTACCGTGTACTTGCAGGAACGCCAGCGGAAGTACCTGAGCCTCAGTCCCTGGGATAAAGCCACGCTGAGCATGGTGAGTGGGCTCCGCGGCGGGCGGCCGGAGGTTTTTAGCCCAGTGCCTACACTGGGAACGCTGCTGCTGGGCTTGGCTCCGGCTGGGGGGTAGTCCCCATCCCTGCTCCCCCGGGCAGGGGTGCGGACCATGCCCAGGCCACGCTGGGGCTCGGTTTAGGAGAACTGGTTTTACCCCTTTCCCCTTTCCCCCATTCCATCCCAGGGGGTCCTGGCTGGAGCGGGCGACCCAGCCCCATCCTGGCCGGTGATGCCACAGCCCAGACCAGCGCAGTGTCAGGGCACAGCTCGGTAACTCGGGGACAGCGTGTGTCTCAGAGGATCGCTGTCTCCCCCTGCGCCGTGCCCGCGGCTCCCCTGGGCAGCGCTGGGAGGGGGCTGCGGTGGGCTGCGGGAAGCGCCTCTCCTCTGGTTTGTAACGTGGATGGGGGGCTCAGCGCTGCACCCCCGGCCGAGGGCTGGCCCAGGGGACAAAGCCTCCTTGCACACAGCATGCAGTCGGGGTTAGCCCAGCCTGACCCCCCGTAGGACACCCGCCCGGCGAGCCCTGGTCCCCCCCGGCAGCTGGGGAGCGGGCGGGCGATGGGCTGCGAAGGGTCCCGCTGCAGGGGAGATGCTCAGCCTCGCACAGCACAGCATCCTCGGGTGCGCGGTGGTTTCTTATTGCATTCTCCAGAAAAACCTCTCCGTGGGCCCTGACCCTTCCTGCTCTGGTTCTTCCTTCCAAAAAAGCATCGGGGAAAATATTGGGGAGCTGCCGGTGTCTGCAGCAGCAGAGGGTCCTCGCCTGAGCCACGGCGGGCAACAGGGCTGCTGCTGCCACCGCGGGCTTTGGCTACCATCTCTTAGTGATGAATGCTGCTTTCTGAGCTAAAAACGTGGTTATTGAGAAGATCTGACTTATATTTGAAGGTGTGCTGTTAGCGGCAGGCTCAGGATCGGGTTTTGGCTGAGTTAACCCCCGGCTGTCCGGCGCAACAGAGGTTAATGCAGGAGTGCTGGTCTGCAACAGCCCCAGAATACAGAAATGTCTTGTAATAAAGGCAAAGTTGTCATTTGCATAAAAACCAAGCAAATGCCAACATGAATATGGATTGGGTGGCGTGCCAGCACCACGGAGAATTAATGAAAGGCATTTACGAAGAAGAAAAAAAAAACTGACTTAGGGGAGTTATTCCTTGGGAATATTTAAGAACATAATCTTGTTTGTTACAGCAGCCTCCGCCGTGGCCGTGAATAGCAAAGGAGATTTCAGCCCAAAATTGGTTTGGTGGGAGATCTGTGGGTTTTAATGCCAGCTTCGGAAAGCCTGCGTGGTGGTTTGGGGAATGTGCTTCTGTCCGTAATGAATCCCCAGCTTTTACAGCAGGCATAAAAAGTCGCTATGTAGGAAGGTAGGAGCCGTCCGTCTAAGCTGCTTTTCTAGGCTGCGGTTACCGCTGACTTTGGCTCTTTTGAAGGGATGGACACAAAGATTTTCCCATCGGGACCCCGGTGTCCCGAGCCAGAAGGGCTCGGACATCGTCAGGGTCTGGCTGCTGCTCTGTGGCCTCTCCAAAATGAAGGGTTGGAGCGTGACACAGCCCGGCCCCGCAGGGTTTGTGATATCCAGCGAGCTCCGACATCTCTGTGGGCCGGCGTGGGACCAGCAAAGGTGGAGGGTAAATCTTTCAGGCCAGACCTTGCAGAGCCAGAGAAATGGGTAAACCTGCAGACCAGGGTACTAGTGAGGTTTTGAAGATGCCCAAGGGAATTTTGTTCGTGGGTGCTCTCCAAAATCCCCCAGAGCAATGTCCACCTGGCAGTCCCTACTTTTGGGGGTGCTTTGCTTTAGCCCGAGCAGCGCTGGGTGCCTTCCCGAGCGCCGCTGATGCTCCTCCACCTCGTGGCCTCTCCTGCAGTGGTACCCGGCCGTGATGGGCAGCGGGAGGCGGCAGCACACGGCTGAGAGCTGTGCTTAGGGGCAAGCAAGGAGAGGTGAAGACCTTCCCTTAAATACAGATATCTGTGACAAGTGGAAAGGGCAGCGGGGCAAGCTGTGGCACCCCAGGGACCTGCCCGGACCCCCGGGCCCAGCCACCAGCCTCCCCTGTGCAGCAGAAGGGCTGTTACTGGGGAGAGCAGCTGGGGGTGCGGCAACCAGCTCCCCTAAAATCAATAGCCCGGCAGCAGACGGCATCCTTGAGAGATGATTGCATTTTTCCAAAGTGCTCAGCTGTCACTGCAGCGTGGCAGAGGGTGTACACGGCCCTCAGCGTGCACATAACCTCTCCGCTGCCAAAGCTGAGGGCTCCACACCGTACTGAGCCTTTCATCCC